>QNGE01000794.1:207229-224644 GCA_008508345.1 Paragonimus westermani | reverse complement strand
TTTTAAATAACCGGAATGAGCGAAAGAAAACGATCGGTAATGAGAACAAGGCTCACATTGGTTAACGCACCTAACCAGACGACTCGATGGTAACACTGGCATCATAGCAGTAATATGACATACATGACGACTTCTCTACTCAATCGGGGATGTGTTGAAACGAGCAGAACCTCAAAAACTTCCAACGGAACATGTCAAACCACTTTGCTGTAGAGCTGATGAATTCTCAAATTATTCATTTTCTCAGAAGAAAGTTCGATCTCGCCCGGCTGCGTTCAAATCGGGTGCTCGCAACGTTCTCTGGAACTCCCCTCTTCGCATGGGAATACCCGGAAAATACGCGAATCTGTTGTGATCACCATATGCTCACTCTGAAAGCAGGGTGAACGTTTATAGACAACTGTCTCACGTGTTAATCATTCCCAGCGGTATTCACCAAGGTTGACCGACCTCCCCTTTCTTACTAAAGTTTACACTTTGCGACATTCCGTAAGGTGCGCTTGAAAGACTCAGTGAGCCTGGTGTTGAGCTGTCAACTGGAGTTAGGCTGACCGACCTGGAGTATGCGGATGACATCGTCATACTTGGCCCCTCTACCGAAGACATGCAGACCATGCTGAACAAGGTGAGTGACCGGGCTGATTTGCATGTGACGCGCTTCATACCTTCGAAGTATGAGGCGATTCTTGAAGACTGGGGCATTTCCACCCCTAACTTCTTTATTGTAAGCAATTCACTTGAGGCTGTGGACACCTTCGCAAACTTGGGTAGCAACATCTCGTCAACCTGCAATGTTGCTGATGGGATATCAATGAGGATAGCAGAGACANTTGATCACGCTCTCCTGAGTGTGTTTCTCACAAATGCGTCGAGAAAAAAACAATTCTTATTATTACTTTCTATCTAATCACGCCTCTCTTCCTGACGGATTTCACATTTGTCTCATCATATAAATATTGGTTCTTTAGTTTCGTTATCAATTTTCCGCAATCGTCGCGCTAGTATGAGCATGTCTATCACGGACTTGTTTGTGAACAGACACGGTTTTCTACAAATGTTCATGAACTCGAACCTCACCTGGACCAAGTGACTTGTCTCAACCCACTAGATGGTTGTCAACGGCCTCAACCGTTTACCACGAAATAATCAATCTGCGTTATTGCGACTTTGTACTGGCGAGTCGATGCGGGATGCTTGCACCTACCAGTTTTCTTATTCTGAATGTTTTATCCAAGCACTGAATTGTTTCGAGAAGGCTTCTGCCTAAATTTTTCAATGAACGACAAAAGTTATTTACCTAGATAATGTTGCAGAACACGGATTTGTTTCCAAATTCTCCAAATCGCTGGCCGTCAGTATCCTAGAATGGCCTTCAGAACCTTCCTGACCCACTAATTCAGCTAAACGAATGACGTGAGCACGCGGACAACCCAGTAGTTCTTCTATCGCCTTACTTTCTACGCAACAAAGAAAGGCTGGAAATTATCCGCAGGAAATGAATGCTACCGCTGCTATGCCTTCAAACTGTGAGTTTGGAATATCCTCTGAATGATGGTCAAAGAAATATTCTGAAAGGTCTGAAATACGCCTATTGTGCGGTGGAAATTTCTTGTTTTAAGGTGTAAAAGATTTTTATCAGGGACGTCAAGGAGTTGCGCTACGTTAATACCGAAATAGGTTGACGTGAAATCTGAATTTTTTTGAGTTGGTAGATAGATGCAGTTAGCAATGGATGATTAATGAACGTGCACAGTGTAGGTTGTAGGTTATTTTTCGTGAACTTGTGCGTTCGATATTCCGTGAAATGGGTGTCAAGAGTTGATAGGTTACATTACGACCCGTTCATGATCCATCTCGTCTGTAACCAGGATCTAATATAATCTTAGGCTACAGCAGTGAACGTGAAGTGATAGAAGACCTACTTAGGGCGATTGGTCCCACGAGTGGCACCGACGTTTACCACGTCAGGGAACCGCGTGACCAGCTCCGTGCGAAACATATGTGCTCGTACTTATTATTGCCGTCGCTGGTGATACGCAATACACCGTTTTTCTATATATGCTATAGAATTTGTGGCAGGTTATCTGCTACATCAGTGCGCGTTAACCCATTTATTTATTGCTGGAGATTTCAACCGGTGACGGATTTTGCAGCTATCCATGGTCGTTATATACTCGCCATGAACATCCGCAACACACAGCTCCGACTTTGCGGTTGGTGTATTGTACACGAATAGAGGCCTTGAGTCGTTCACTTTACTTTCCGTCAGCCGAAAAATCGTTGGATGCGCATCGTACAGGAAGACATTTATGTCGTGGTTTTTCGGTTTTTCACCTAACCGCGTTGAATTGTGAATTAAAGCATGTATCGTGGTAACTGTACAATGGGAAATATGTGAATTCAAATCACTACACACGTCGTAATCCATGGCTTTCGCCCTTACGTCGCTCAAATTTTATACACCGGAACACCATTTACCCCGTAAACACAACGGCAATCATATGCACATAATCATATTTCAAGTGCCCACTGCCTGATTTCTTGCTTGAAGCAGGCACGTACAGAAGACTAATCCTTCATGAATCTATCAGGGCAACTTTTGAACTCGCTGAAGCTAACAAATTCCAAAGCCTCGAGGACATCTTTGAGGCCTTGGAGATAATCCATCACCTAAAACGAAGTGTAGAATAAAATCGAATCCCGCTGCGTTAGGCCGACAGAGTATGTATCAAGGCCTTTTCCGATCAGATTTACATATAATGCATCATTCTCCAACAAACGGCGTTCAACTATTAATCACAAGCGGAAAAATTCACAAGATATCGCGCTCATGCCTTCAAAACACCTACCACTGCTAATTTTGATCCCAATACCAAATAAGGGACAAACCGAATAAAACGAAATTTTCAACTCTTGTGATCCCTTCTGTCATAGAAATTAACGGCTTTCAAATTCCTGGACGATACCGCAGGAATATAACCCGGTATTCAATGATTTCTCGTTTTATTGCCAACAAACGGCAGACTTTACTTCCTAGGGATAATTTTCACCCAAAGAAAGCAAGATAACTGGGATGATTCAGCCGGCGCCCTCAAAATCAAAAATGAAATGGTTCGATTAAACAGAGTTCACATTGGTGGCGAAGGTGCATCGACATATTTTGAATAAGAAAACAGTTTACATCAGCTTCATAAACGGCTATGCCTGCCGACCGTTAAACGGAAGGAATGTTCACCGCATTTTGTTGAGCTATCCGGGAAGATCACTTGTATTGGCCTGATTAATTGAATGATGAAGATGGCCAAAATATAACAACATAAAACGTGAGTTGTAACCGTAACAGCTGTGTGCACAAGGTATGCTCACGAGCAAGAGGAAGGCGTATCAATGAAAAAATAGAAAGCCTTAGTAAGAGGCCAGAGTCCGTTGAATTGAAAGAGCCGACGCCCGATTTGATGGACAACATCAGAGTGTCGGTAAGGACAACAACCGATAGGTTATTCGATGACCAATATGGCATGAAGAACGTTGAATACCGGTAGGGCAGCGAATACTCCGAGCGCGATTACTTCACCAGCCCTAACATACGCACAAACGGAGAAGACAGACGGTATGCAGTAACTCCCGTTTTATCACTTGTTGGCAATCAATTTCGAGGTGTGATCATGATGCTTTCAATCAAGTGTGATGATGGAGTTATTGAAACGGTGTATACAAAAATATACACAAATGAATTACGAAATACAAATGCGAAGTCCGAAGTCTACACACTCAATGCTCACTGTGTCCAAATTTGTCAGTAAGGTTTTGCTTCCGGAAGTCAAACACCGCGTAGTTTGCATTAGTTAGGCAGGGTCAGCTTCTAGCTCAGACATTTTGCCGAATAAATCAGCAAATGCGCCCTCAACCGGGCTAAACAATTCTTTGTTTGAGAGATGAGGGTGGAAACCACCAGTTTATCTTCACCTCCTTTAGCGGTGGCATCTTCAGAAAAGTCGGTGTAAATCCTTATCCTAGAACTTTTGCCTTTAGGACGTTTGCTGTCGAATTTAGATTATAAAAAATGGTGGTTTACACAACAATCGACCTTGTTCTACGGCTAACTTATGCAATCATACTACGTCAATATATGAAAGTTTTGGAAAGGCGTGAAAGTGGTCGGAATATAAGCAGATGGTATTCAATTAAAGACGCCAACAACAATTATGCGATCAATTTTAAGTATAATATCAACGCAGTGACCACTTGCACATTTCGAGATGTGTGTTAAAACTTGCTTACTCGCGTCACACGAGAAAAATCTGGCGCTTTTTTATGCTTAGCCAGGAAGCCTTTAATTCCGTCAATCTTCCTTACAGTGGAGACTCTTCCGTATGCAAAAGAATCTGCGCGTTTTGATTCTTTTATGGCCAGAATGTCCATCCAAAGTATGAGACATTTGACAATTTCATCAGTCTTTACGTTTGGGCCTGTAGCAACCGAGTCACTCAAGCGATAAAAACGACCAAATTACTGCCTGACCGAGGAAGTGCTGTGACGGTAGCGGTAAAATGCAAAAGGTACGCATATGAACAAAATGGAAGACACTAATAAATATGGAATGACATGCTGAGAAGTCAGTACCCGCCGAACGTAACAAACCGCTGCACCGGCGGGTAGGTTCGGATGACTTCGGACGTATGGTTCCACGTACGGTGTAAGATGCCGGACAGGGAGCGTTGACAGGTCAGCAAATGCATTGTGGAATTACTCCACCAGCCATGAAAGCTCTAAAATGATGATGGAGACGGTGCGTGCAGACTCCCGTTCATTCATGTTACCAGTCAAATGCGAAAGTCATCATGATGCCTTCGAACAAATATAAAGGTTAGCTTACCAAGACGGTACGTGAAAAACGCACAAAGTGAAGTAAAGGTATAACTGTAAACTGTTGACACCACAAGTTTGATATGAGAAAGAACGTTCCAACTTAAGGACCTCAACAGAGAGATGAAGTTATTAAAATCAGTGGTTTCGATCGGACGGTAGAACGCAACTTTTGGTTCGGTAACTGCAGTGAAATCGAACGGGCGCTTGACGACACTGTGATAACTTTTCGTAAAGTTTTAGAGAACAGATACATCTGCAAAAGAGCTACCAGTGGTGGGTGAAATCAAAAATGTGCCGCCGCCCCGTGGGCGTCAAGTCATGTCGCTCCCATTCATTCAGTTGAATGCATGAAATCCAGCCCAACAGGAGTCCGGAAGGATGTTAGGGAGATATTAGACGCACTGAATTTACTATTTATTAGTTTATATTGGTAGGGTTTGTTTGACACATGATATATTACCTTTTCAATGACAGACAAATCGCCACTGTTGACATTAGGCGAGCTGTAGACGCATCACATATGTGACTCGCGAAAACCAACAGGGACCAATAAATAAAGGGTGACACCGGTTTCAGAAAGCAAAGCTCGTAGAATGTGGCCACCGAAAATTTTAAGTGAATAATACATCCATCGCCTGGTCCTGTGGGATGTTCCTGGAGGAACATGGTTAGTCTGTGCGTGCCTGCAGTATCTGAGGAGCATCACCTATGAATGGTGATAATAAACTGGGGACTTGATGGGATGATGAAACATTAAAAAAGTGCGTCTTACTTGCCAATTTCCTTATGTTCATGGATAGTGCATTATTGAAATTTTTCAGGCGTGTCATTCAAACAGTTAAGGAACGGCATATTGGTTGGGGCGGTGTGTTGCAAAATATCATGTGGACAGGCCGTGTTCTGGACGTCTACCAAATTGTCTGATTCTGTTCGAGCATGTGCAACGGAAATTCGACTCCACGACAGAAATTGTCGGAAGTGTCACCGTGTTAGAATGGTCGACTGTGACACTGGGAGGACAGCCTATTGGTAATGGGTGGAATATTGTGGTGTACACTAAAACTTGGTGGGAGAACTGTTGTGTTAGTTATGTACTCAGGAGCTAGAGTCGTTGACAGGATATGCGAATTGTATATTTGGCTCCTAGTAACATTCATATTTAGGATAAAATGATGAGATATTTCAAAACTACTCGGTAAAATCTGAAAGCCGTAAAAACTATAGTAATTGCCGGCTAGCTTAGAAGCGACTGTGGAAAAATTTTCTAGTTCTTCCATCAAAGCGCTAGTTTTTACCATGTGACGCTTAAAGTTATAATGGTAGCGTTTATGAAACACAGCTGATTCATTTCGGTAAGGCAAATCCGAAGGACTTTTTCCTAGAGAACACCGTGAAGGTATAATTTTTATTTGGGTATTTATTTCCAGACGTTCTGAACGTGGGGTTATAGACACATCCACTTTATATATTAGCAGAAAATATCCACGGTGATCAGACTGCTTTGCTCACTTAACCGCACAATCACCAGGGAAATTCGAACACTTATCCTTGGGCTAACAGCTGCTTCCGGTCGCCACCTTGCTTGACGTGAGTCGATGGCTAGAGATGCTTTCAGCATAAACCACCGGTTTAACTGAAGTAACTCGAACGCAACTCCGTCAACAGAGCTGGGAGTGGGCCGCTCTTCGGTATCTGTCCGGATGGACAGTGTACACTATTTGCCACTCTGAACTTGATGAATTAGAGAGCCTATAGAGCAATGAAGACCGACAGTCAATTCAACAAGGTTATTGACCGTGTTGCTTGAGGTAAAATCTCAAAACCAGGGCTTGGTGAAGGTCTTTGCCTGTTGACGTCCTAACGCTTGACTGGTGTAATCCGGAGGTTGACCAGACTGCGTTTTCTGTTGATGTGTTCAATATTCAAATTTCTTCAATGGAGAGACAATGGCACGCCGTATTCCCCTTTGGAATGAAATTTTGTCTCCAAACAATTTCACGAGGCTAAGGTTTTTGTAACGCTAGACCTGCTGTTGTCTCCGGAAGAAATCATTCATCACAACTCCACACGTGAACTGCAGTAACATTGCATAGCACTTCTGCTGCTGCTTCCTGCTAAATCGTGGGCGACAGCATTCCTGTTCTCCCATCCTACTAGCATTCAGCAATACACTTTTGATCGACAACGAGTGTAGTCTACCACGTTTGTTGAATATCGCTACTTTACTTACACAGTTTAATGGCTTATGCAGTTTCGTAGCTACACTATCAATGAACGTACCAAGGGCTATGAGGTTTTCACGACTAAAAGTCTCATCATAGCGAGTGTTGTTTCATGTGCATAAAGTGCCGGATGTGGTGTCCAACTGGTGCATCATTTGAATGGCCTGTTCTCACTCACCGTGTGGTTTTACCATTTCAGCTTCTAGGTCTGTTACTTTTCGAGGTCCTTTGGCGAATACGTCGAAGAGAGGAACCAGTAATATCGAGGTATTTTTCTTTCTTTATAATGCGCTATTATCTGCTTCCGAGGTTGCTGTTTGAGAGTGAAGTCAGTTTCCGTAATAACAGAGAGATTGAAACAAGTGTTGGTCGTGATGTCTGGCGATCTGACATCTTTTCTTGCTGTCATGGTACATTTATGCATTAGCCTCATCGCTTGGCAGCTGACAATTTTTGCAGATTGCTTGGCTTTGTGAGCATAACAGTTTAATATTCTCTCTTCGTTGACAAAATTATGTTCGAGCGTCTCGTAGCCCCCAACACTATTGAAAAGGAGCAAAGGGTATGTTAATTCGAGTGAGTGAATGATATAATCGGAAAATATGTTTACACGCAGCAATCGCTACCCTTTTTTAAAACGCGTACATTTCGGATACGGATATCCAAAATCACTCCCGTTCTCGCGAAATTGGAAGGCAGGACATCTACAAGTGAATTACCATCTGGATCTGCAAAAAATCTAGCCAAACCTATGAACAAAGACAAACCGATTATGCTAGTATACCTTGGATCTGTAGTCTTGAAATTCTGGCAGGCGATTCAGATTTGAAGACGAGTCGCTGTTCGCGACGTGCTTCCGGTTCTGTGATTGTTGATTAGATGAGCCACGTTGGAAACTCATGAGCGTCCCGAGCCCGAAATTAACTTTGTTCGCTGTGAACTGGTTACGGATCAAGTCATTTTAAGTCTGACTGACTCCATGCCAGTAGCATGCCTCAAGATCCTTATCCTTACCTTGAATAATAATGTGGCAGAAAGGTGATCCCCGGGATAACTTGTGACATTCGTGATAGGGGGTGTCACTAATCGCGCGCGCATAAGCACGGAGTTTTGCAAACCGCACGGCAAATGCCCCGATCTACGCTTGGTCTGCGTATGATGTACAACCAAAGGAAAATGGTGCCTAGTCCTTCAAACGCCTGTGGGCCCGATGCAGACTCATTAAATAGCTCACATTTTGACACTCCTTCCCAAGTGGAACCACCCAAACTCAGCGAAAACAATGGATAAACGAAGGGAAACCTCGAAGAGGAGCGACTGAACTCCGTCTGCTTTCTGCCAGCAACCCATACACCACACGCTTGTTTGCTCGGCGCCGCTTAAGTGGCTGCTGAGTGAACTTATCAACCACACAACGGCCTCCCCAAAACTAAAAAAGTGGTGAAGTTGAATGCACTGTATGAAGCTTATACTGGAAGCCGACAGGATGTCCGGAAACTCATGAGCTTCTACAAGGCACGCAAAATTAGGTTGGCGAAGTTTGGAATACTGCACAAAGGGAGCCTCAAACTCGAACAGCTGTCAGCAGAATTCGTCCTCCATCAAGTACTGTTTTTGTTATTGAGACTGAAAACTTGTGTCGTTCGCTGAAATTCACAGCGTGAAGAGCGTCCTAATTTACGTTCCCACCCTCAGGTCAAAGTTGTCGAGCATCCAGAAGTCAAGAATATACCAGATCTGTGGCGAAACTATTAAAAGCCTTATTTTTGTTTTTGTGCATGAAATTTGGAATATCCGCAGGGCGTTATCAGCTTACGTGACGGATTTGAACAACCGATGTCGAACATAAGCCTAATTGATAAGGCGATTAAGTCGTTTGTAGAGATTCCCAAGGTGAAAAATAGTAGAATAACTTATACAAGGGTAATGCGGAAAACACCCTATTGATACGTTTACCAGTTGCAACTCCTTAGCTACCGTTTCTGTCGTGTAGCACAACAATGGCCTCCATCTTTTGATAAGCGATTTATGAGGCTTAAAAACCGTCGAAATCCGAACCTGTTCCCATTCTTTGATCGGAATCATGATTCGAGGTTCAGCTTTTCCAGCGGGATGTCACCGCAAAATGCGCCCGTATATCAGAGTAAGATGATTTTGTGTAACCGAAGGTTCAAGCAATAATTAATGTTGGAGGTGAAAACTTCAATTTGGCCACCAGCAAAGTGAATTCTGATAAATCGAGATACCACGATGACGCGATAGTGTCTGCACAATTTTCAACAAAGAAATCACATGGGAATGCCGTACCACCTATAGGTGGTGATCGTAAAAATCGCGACTATAGTCGTGACTTTTACGATCCTCGAAGTTCACAAAACACTTGGCCGAAAAGCCGATCAAAACATCTCAGGTATACCTCTAAAGAACCGGAGTGGTACATCTGCGGTCCACATGATGTCGGAGATGCGATGGAGCTATATGACTATGATATGTTAAGTGGAGGTGACAACGTTCACTGAACTTCCATAACCGTTCCCAAAAACTATAGACGATGAGAAAGAAAATAAATTGGAAACGAAACCTGTCAGAGTCAGTGAGTTTTACTTTGGTCAAAAAACCAATTTCAGGTGCCACTTTCAAAAACAACGACTTTCCGATTAATAATTGTGGTCATAAAAATAAAAACGGTGAGTGTGATAAATCACGCAGTTGACGGACATGGACAGACGACTGCTTAAAATCTTTGTTAGTGAAAGGAGTGGAAAACAATAATCGTGAAAGTTTGTCATGTGTCGTCTATTTATTTGATTAAGATGACCGTCCACCAAATATTAAAACACTACGGGAAATCGAATCCAAGTTAAATATTCACAATACAGACTGTAACTCATCTACTGACATGAGTGCATACTACAAGTTGCTGGGTCTTATTGGTACTTCCATTAAGAGGGGATTTGCTACAAAAGGAAGTGATTCGTTGCCAGTTGTGAACCACAACAGTACAAATAACAACCAGAAGAAATCGGACATCACAACATCCACTAAACATTCATCTCGACCGACCCAACTGCTCACTGACCCCGCTATATCTGAGGTTTCCAGTGAAGGGTACGGTAATTGTGTAATGCAAGATTCTGACTCTGGAGGTCCTTGTGTAAAGACTGGTAATTCGTCACCTCTAATGCAAAAGTTAGAGCGACTGGGAAAGGCTTCCAGGATTGCTTGTAATCCACTTGCTGCATCTTATCAACGTCAGTTTCTGGCAACAGCACACTTGGGACAGAATGTAAGTTTATGGTTAGTTTTGAACCATCTTTTTAGACATTGCGTTGGTTTAAAGCCATGGTTTGTCAAATATTAATACTAAACGAGTACCGATCAGACAAACGCAGCTTCAGCAAGTGCATGTATAAGTCAACATTTGGACGGTTCTACAGCGACATCAGGTGATCAGGGCTACAACGATATCGGTCAGGGTAACTTGATCTTTGACACCAAAGTTACTGTTCCAGACGAGGAACGCCCATATGTGATTGAAAACTTTGTAACTCAATCTTCGATGCAATCCGACTATCCATCACTGTCAAACCTCAATAAACCAGTCAACTTTCTCAACGCTCCAGGACTCAGGCCAACGTTTGGGCCCACGTTTTACCTCCATCAATCAGATAATGTGTTGAGTTCGGCAATGAGGATTGGGATGAACATGAACTTGCCACAGCGTCCATTGAAACCATTTACATTTTACTACAATCCACACACGACCCAGCTACTTGGAAGACCGATGGTTCACCCATTTACACTACAACAGTTAGTTCGAAGGCAAATGGACCTAAGAAGTAAGGTTTCTTCGATTCATCCAAAAATATGCCTATAGATGAGTCCGTGTGATTTGCACAGTGTGGACGCCTGATACAAAGTCCTTTTCCGTGAACCTGAGTTATGATTGTAGTCTGTTGGTTAAAAATGGAAAAATCCCACTTACTCATGAAGTTAATAACTGACCCCTTTTTTCATGTTTACTGTCATTCATTCATCTTTAGCAGTTGTGAGCAAGACCAGAAGGTGGTAAAAATGTCAGTCAGTCGGAATTTGCATTTTGCGCAGGCTAACTGGATTTCCATTTAGTATAGCCCCCGTTTCAATAACTGTTATTCATCAGCACCGGTAGTAGTTGAATGATATCAAGGAAGCCTCCAATTGCTCCTTTTTTCTTGGAGGCTTCAAAATTTAAAACCTTGCTCTCACAAAAAAATTGACGTAGTGTTTGTTGACAATACAGCAGTAGTGGGTGATGATATATTATTATCAGTAGATCTGCCGATACCTGAGTAGCATAGACCCCAATGGGATGTAATGGATAGCTTACTGAACTAAAAGTGACGGTGTGAAGATTGCAGCAACAGAGTCACTGAAGCTGAGCAGAGCAGTACGGATTGATCTAACAAGTTTGGGGTCGCAGTAAGGTTTACCTCTTATTAAAAGAGATATTTGCTCTACTTTGTAAACATTTGCCCACTGTTTTGTTGTAAAATTGTGAGAAAAAGGTTTTGGATAAAAACAGTAATCAATCTGCTGTATATGTATGAAAGTCCTAGCGGCATCTGCAACTACCATACAAGCATGACATTCCGTACGAGTAATCTTTTCGGCTGATTCGCGGTAACAAACAAGCCATCATGTCTGCTGCATCTAACAAAGCAGTTGAGCAAGATCATCTTACCGTAATAAGCTCGTCTACTGCCCCTTCCAATTCAGATCTCATACCATCCGAATCCTCTAATTCAACGTCTCCTTCTTAGTTTAGGGTAGTCGGCAGTGATACTCCTGTTCATGCAGATAACTCTTGCTTATTGTTTGCAGAAGAACAAGGTGTTTTAGTTCCTATGCCCACAAGTTCGTTGTATAGGTCCAGTGTGTCATTAAACCACATGGTTTTATTGTCAACGCCCTGAAACAGGCAGTTGAACGGACCATGCTCTTTTAAATTTCAGACAGTGGAAGGCGATGGTTACTAGTTTTTGAAAATTCTAGACTTAACAGTAGCAGCCTGTAGACTAACCTGGCCACATCATTGCGCCTACCTTATATCACCTGTGAAAAGTAGGTGACATTATGGCCGCCGCCATAGGCCAAATTGAGTGGGTATGTTTTGAACATAGGTCGAGTAAAAGGAGCACTAATGTACACAGTCAACACTAGCAGTACGGGGAAAACGTGGTTTAGGAACCGCAAAAATATAGTGCGAAATTTGGGAGTGTTGTAATTTTTTGTAAACGCCGTCATTTAGCAAAGAGGGGACTGAGAACAGAACAGGAGCTCAGGCACAAGTGTAAGCCGAAAAAAGGCAACGGTAGATGTATGAAACGCCGCTTCTGTCAAATTCGGATCTGAGCAGCGAACCATCTGACAGTTACCATCTGAACACTTACAATTCCGAGGGTGCCTTTTCCAACTTAACCGCCGTACTGAGGTTGAGATGCATCTTTCAGCTCAGTATATTAACAAGAGATATAAACTCATAAGCTCGCTGACTGAATAATGCCAGCTGAGCTGGGATTAACGTCAAACTGTTCAGACAATAACGAACCGCTGCCACAGTAGTGTACTGAACCACTTGTTTGTGACAAACTACTTTCAGGCATAAGGCTTATGAAAATACGGCTTAATGGATTTGGACTACACTGTCATTCTTCCTTAGTTAATCCGTTATTTATTCGGGCAGCGTCCCTACTGTTTACAACGACGAATGGCTGAAAAACCATCTCAACCTGCAGAGCAACAAACTTAGTTGTCCAACTCTTCTTAAATTCAACACTTGTCTACATTGAATTCAACAGGTGCTGCAAGATATGTGTATTACTAATGGTGCTGCGACGAATGGTGCATATAAGAAGCGAATAACCTTAGAAGTCCTCACAGCTACTGGACGTTCAGCAAAATATCTCGTCCGATGGCTCACGTGATAAGATAAATAGCGATGCCAGAAGCATGTTAAAGTATAGCATGGTTGCGGACTGTGTATCTTGGCCAATGGACAATGTTGAATGTAGTTTCACAGTGAAAGTATTGGAGAATTGCCTCAGCATACGGAATCTATGGGTCATAAGGAATCATTCACCAGCGAAACCACTAACTGTGGCTCGTTTGTGCGGATGTAAGTTGTCCAGCCAAGGATGTCTCTTCTGTCTGTCGTTGTATAGCAGCTGAACATTAATGCGAACCATTGGTGTGTTTCTACCTCTAATGGTAATGCTTTAGAAAGGTAAGTGACACGCCCATTCACAGTGACTCGAAAACCAGCCCGTTGTGTGAAATAAATCAAAGGGCAATTATGCTGGCTCTTTTCTCCAACTTGGTTACCTCCTATTGTTTTTATGGTAGCATCCTAGTAGTCACATTCAAAAACACTCACACGAATCGAGACGCGTATTTGCGTCAAAGCCTCGGAACGTTTACGTTCACGACTGGTCCAGATGTTTTTCCGTCTGTAACATCTGATGGAGATGGTGAGGTGTTAGTGGAGACCTTGAACCATCTGTTCTAGCTGGAATGGAAATGACCGTTTAAAAGAAATGAGTCTGTTACAGTACCCATATGTGAGTAGGGGATAAAGGAATTATGTGGGAATTTAGGTGGAAACAACTCAACTTCTATCGTGCCGAAGGTGTTGGTGCCCATCACAATTCATCGACTTGATGCAGATTGGAAGGCAGACTTCAGAACGAGACTGTGTGACCAGCAGTAACTTTGCTCAGTTTGATTGTCCTTCCCTAAAGTAGAAGCGGCTAAAAGCCAACGGTATAACGTACTGAAAATGGCGAAAGATTTGCAGCTGTGCGTATCCCACAGTCTCTAGGTCCAAGCATTGAATTTGAACAGAGGAAGAGGCCCTGTGTTGCCCCGAAACCTTCCTACACTTCTTAGCCATAAAAAAACTATCGCATAACAGTCAGCCACGGGTTGGGCCATTGTGTTGAAGATTGCCGTGCATTTTGAAGCAACCAACTGGACATGGACTATACTGTTATGCGTGTTATTTTTGTTTATTCGCTCAGAAGTCACACATTCACGAATGCGAGACGCTTAACTGGCATTCGAGTGAGGAGAGTGTGAAGAATGGTTAACGGGAAGTACTGATGGGCACACTGTCCCGTCTGATGAAATGAGAGAACCTAACGAACATCCGAAACAAGTCACAGCAGCCATGAAAACTTGCAACTGTGCAGCTGAGACAGAGGCGGATTTCTGTCACGTTGTTAAACCTCATGAAACCGTCGTTCGGTTCCATCGGACTCTCAATATGAACAAGGCTGATCAAAAGCTTAAGCAAAGGCCGTAAGCACCACTTGATCAAACAGTCGTGAGAGAGGAAACTAGGACTTGTCTCTCAGAAGAACAGAATGTTACGTTAATTACCCCTGGTTGTATTAACGGTCAAGTCACTGTGAGTGAAAGCATGTGGAAATGATAGTTCAATCATCACCAACTAGTCCCGCAGACTTGAATAATGGGTTCGATATTATGAGGGAACTCCCAGCTGGCCTAAACCAGAACATAAAGATGACGTCTCCCGGGGTGGTCAGTTAATGTGTCCCAGACGTCCCGCTGTAAGAAGCGGAACTTGTGACAGAGCTTGAGTTACTAAACATAAGATCATACTCATTCTTCTCTTTGCAAGGACAGTAGAGAAGGATTGATACCAGGCGATTTAAGAAACCAAAGATGTACCTCGTGGTAGGTACATGTAAGTGATAATTTTTATTCTCGAAAAACACGGGACCAAGTCCATGTGAAAACTATAGACGTATTCGTGTAGAGTCTCGAACGTCCAAGTAATCCTCTGTCCTTGAAGTGGGTTGGCTAAATAAGCCAAGAAAACGCCGGATACTAGAGGAACAAACAAGAATCCGCCGAAGCCCTGGGCGCAATGACCACAGAATTATCACGCAAATTACGGCACAGATAAGTCATAAGAGAAGGGAGCGAAAAGAGGACGTCAGCAGGGCGGGAAGGCCGGATAAGACCCAATATCCCAGATGTTTTCCCATACATCCTAGACAAAAAAGAGAGAGATACGGTGTGAATCATGATTTTGAAATAAGTGGAAACCGTGATTTTAAATAACCGGAATGAGCGAAAGAAAACGATCGGTAATGAGAACAAGGCTCACATTGGTTAACGCACCTAACCAGACGACTCGATGGTAACACTGGCATCATAGCAGTAATATGACATACATGACGACTTCTCTACTCAATCGGGGATGTGTTGAAACGAGCAGAACCTCAAAAACTTCCAACGGAACATGTCAAACCACTTTGCTGTAGAGCTGATGAATTCTCAAATTATTCATTTTCTCAGAAGAAAGTTCGATCTCGCCCGGCTGCGTTCAAATCGGGTGCTCGCAACGTTCTCTGGAACTCCCCTCTTCGCATGGGAATACCCGGAAAATACGCGAATCTGTTGTGATCACCATATGCTCACTCTGAAAGCAGGGTGAACGTTTATAGACAACTGTCTCACGTGTTAATCATTCCCAGCGGTATTCACCAAGGTTGACCGACCTCCCCTTTCTTACTAAAGTTTACACTTTGCGACATTCCGTAAGGTGCGCTTGAAAGACTCAGTGAGCCTGGTGTTGAGCTGTCAACTGGAGTTAGGCTGACCGACCTGGAGTATGCGGATGACATCGTCATACTTGGCCCCTCTACCGAAGACATGCAGACCATGCTGAACAAGGTGAGTGACCGGGCTGATTTGCATGTGACGCGCTTCATACCTTCGAAGTATGAGGCGATTCTTGAAGACTGGGGCATTTCCACCCCTAACTTCTTTATTGTAAGCAATTCACTTGAGGCTGTGGACACCTTCGCAAACTTGGGTAGCAACATCTCGTCAACCTGCAATGTTGCTGATGGGATATCAATGAGGATAGCAGAGACACAAGTTGTCATTGTCAACCTGCGTCATCTGTGACGCTGAAAAGCCGTTTGATTGTCGCTAAGAGGAACGGTATGTAATGTTTGTGTGCATTTTTTTGCCTTATAGTTCGGAAACGCGGCCTGTTCGCGACAAAGATGTGAACAGACTTGCTGTGTTTGGCCATCGGTGTCTCCGCCAGTTGGTCCACATCCAGTGGACTGATCGCATGAGCAACACAGCCGTCCGCCGGCAGAACGCCCGGGAGGCGCGGTCGATCGGTCAACTAATCGTGTTACACAGCTTACGATGGTTGGGCTACGTACTCTACATGTCAGCTGGGCATTTACCGTACCGGACATTATATACCGAGACCATCGACAGTTGGGTAAAACTACGTAGTGTTCAAGTAACAGCGTGGTCACGAAATATGAAGATCTGACTGCTCCATTGAGCAAAGTGGGTACGTGTCAGCTCTATGATTTGGGGCCTCATGATCACTCAAACAGCTGATTAGAAACGCTGTCCGAGATAGTGGTGTGCCGTAGTCAATGACCCATCTGCATTCATACCACTTCTAGTTCTCCCGCTTAGTCTCCCTTCATTAGTACTATCATTATTGTTATTCCGCAACCTTTTCAACGTCTCTTCTAGGTTATTTCACGTCACTGTTGAGGTTAACGGCGGTCCGAGCCGCATCACCTTCTGATCAGGATCATGACCATTGTGATGAATATCAGGTGTGTTTATCGAATACAGTGATGCACCCCACTTGGCTGTTTGATCTGCACTCTCGGGTTACTTGGACACTGGTATGTTGGTCAGATAATACATCCTTAGCGTCGTTTACACATAGTAATTGAGGTTGGAGACTATAAGGATTTACCAAGCGTATTCCACACCAAAAGATCCACCTGTAAGTAACACCCACTATCTGAATCCCTGCATTATCGGAAGGACCTCAGGACTGTCATTGCAATCCCTGATTTTGAGGTACGCTGTCCCGTATTGTCTCCACGTTGTACAAATTAGGTTTACGGTGAGACTGGACCTTGACGTGTTGTGACGGCTTGCGCATGTGACGGCTTGCGCATCTCGATGAATTTTCGGTTATACTGGACGAAGTTACTTGTACCAGGCGGTCCAACAGCTAGAGGTCTGACAAGCCAGGTCAAGTTGGGGGATGGACGATGGTTGACTTCTCTTCCCGAAAAATGTACCATTTCTGGTACACCCGCATCCACCTGCTGCCTTGCAGTACAGGCTATTGAGCCAAAGGGTTTGGTTGAGAACCCTAATCGTTCTCCTGTCTAGGTCTGGGCGTCCTTGCAGTATCTCAGCCCACATACAACCATGAATACTCACAACACAAACAATTCCATACTGCATCGGCCGTCTCGCA
>QNGE01000794.1:185728-196559 GCA_008508345.1 Paragonimus westermani | reverse complement strand
TCTTTCTATATAGGGTTTGCTGTTTCTTCATGGTTGTGTGGCAGTTAAGCATTAGTGTTAACCACTGATGTATTGCTGTCTATGATGATGATGATGAATGGTAAACGGTGTGACAAAACTGATAAACAGCGCGACGTGTAGGCTGCCTAACTTCTACACAAGAATTGCTCAGAGAACAGAACCGACTCAAAATAAGCTTGATATAAAAGTGCAATATTTCAGTAACACAGTGATTAAAATCGTTGATTCAAGCCATAACCCCATCTTAATCTTCAGGTCATGTCATTTTATTGTTTTTTTTTTGTGGGTGCAGCGTTTACCCGCTCATGTGACTCAGAATGCAGTCGGTGGGAATAATGGCGTGGGTGGTATGTGCTACTTGCTCGGAATGCACCAATCTCGTGTGTAGAATCTACGACTTTATCACTATGATCAAAACAGCATGATCAAGGCAAACAAGCAGAAACACTTTGAGACTGCAAAGCGCACTTCGAAATACCGGGTAGGAGGACCGCGCCAACATAGGATGAATGCGGCAGACAGACCTCCATCATTTCACCTGTAAGAAAATTAATCGATGTAGTCCGTTCTCGGTGGACAAGCTTTCAGGCAGTTCACCGTAGACCCTCACATGAACACAAGTATACCAACTTTTTTGTTCTGCACATCCCTGCGACCCCAAACAACACTTATGGCCAATGAAAACGTCGACTGTGCATATGACGCTGCTGCATGATTTGGAGGAGAATGGAAATCCGACCAATATATTCTCGCCCAGGACAAAACCGTGTCCGCTCCTCCCTAAGGTCTGCATACGAAGATACAGTGAGTGAACGAAGTTTAATGGGCATCAGCCCCCCAGTTATGACTAAGAACAAGTTAAACACTTTACGTTTTCCGCGAGCTCATATCCCCAAGGCTGAGGTGACATGGGCTAATCTAGGACACCTCTAGCAACAGACGATCAAGGCTCGTGGATATTAGACGATTGTGGCACCGGTTGCACTTCAAGGTTACTAAAACTGGCCGTTCGAAGTAGAAAGCGTGAACCGTCTTCTTTGGCGGAAAGTCGGGTGTGCTAGTGTGAACTTCGTCGTTGTTTGGTTGAAGCGTCTGTGGAATAAGTGCAACTAACGACCTGGGGCTGAGAAAACCGCAAGGAAACTGTCTTGTTGATAACGTTTCACTTCCCTTCACAGTCCACTTGTGTGTCTGTAAGATGACGTTTGAGCAGGACTACGGGTGTTTTTGATCGGCAGGTCATAGATAAGGCTTATTATTTTCATCACTGTTGAGTGGCAGTCATCATTCAGCACAAAACACTGGTGTTTCGCCGTCTTCGATGATTATGTGCACACAGTCCAATAGTTCACCTATAAGTTGGATCAACCTTAATATGTGGATAGGCTGCATACCAACTTGCCCAAATTGATCAGTGACGCTTGCGGTCTCCATTTACTACAGTTTGTGTTACTTATCTTGCGATATATTGTCAAACCACAGATGTGGGTATTCCAGCTCTTGGCGGATTATCTGAACGCGCCAGGGAGATACGTCCAAAAGCCCACAGCGAGCCGATCGGGGACATCATGAGCGAGCGGACGGGCCATCACCCAGCGGGATCTGACCAACGGACGAGGAATGGTGGGTGAACTCCCACCCCTCGACTGAGGGCGTCGGCCACACACAAACCGGGCCGAAGTGCACACGACATGTGAGCAGAAACCCTGGGGGTTGTGGACCGGAATCCCGGTACATACAATCGAGAGCGTGGGTAGCATGATAATTAACGAGCTGGACAATAAAGACTGATTTATTAAGCGCCTTTTCGCAACAATATGACCTTTTGGGTCAAGGTGTCCAATTCATCAGCTTTGTTTCTATTTTGTGGAGGCAGGAGTAGCAGTTCATTGCAATGCACTTGATATCCGAGTTTACCTCCGGTCACCAACACATCTGTCGAGCCAGGGATTTCATTTTCTTCACGCCCAGGTGACCTTCATGCAAGTCCTCTGATACTGCCTTTCGTAGCGGTGGTGGAATGACCAATTGATCTCTCCGACACAGCACACCACAGACTCCATCGCTGTATCATTACTGCTGATGATTTGGCAATTGATTTACGGGAGTCGAATAAATACTGTAGAGCTTGGTGATCTGTAACAATTTTGAACCTAACACCAAAAAAATAGTTGTGGAGTCTTCTGACAGCCCAGTAGACTGCAAACGGCTTCTTTTGTGTTTGTGAACATCCTTGCTGAGCCTTATTCAACAAACGTGAAATGCAAATGATCGGATATCACTCCTGTTTCAACACAGCACCAATGCCAACACTGGATGCATCTGTGATCAGCGTGGCAACTTTAGACATAGAAAACGGGGCTAACATCGGCCTTTTGATCACAACTTGTATAATTTTCGCAGAAGAATTTCGTCTTTTTGAGTCCAAGTCCATGTTTCTGCTGACTGAACTGCGAATAGTGGCTGTGCTTTCGTCGAAAAATTGGGGATAAAATGAGAATAGTACTACAGACACTCCATTATTGTTCGCAGCTCATCTTGGTCCCTTGGTGATGTACCGGTAACCAAAGCTTTATACCGGTCAGTGTCCGGACTGTATACTTTACCACATATGTTGAAACCAAGAAAACTCAAATCCCTTACACGGAACACGCACCTAGACCTAATGACAATGTTCTCATCTCTGAATCGTTCCAGAAGTGAAAGGGACCTCTGATCTTGCTCCGCTGCATTGTCGGTGTATATGATTACATCTTGATAAGCGCGTACTCCTGGTAAATCGGTAATTCCTTCATCAATCGCAGCCTGGAATATCTCAGCTGATACGTGTAATCCAAACGGTAAAAAATTGTACTGAAATAATCCCCAGGCAGCATTAGTCGTAGCGATCGCCTTAGAATCACACTCCAACGAAATTTGTGAGTATGCGTCTGTCAGGTCAATTTTAGAAATTACTTTGCTACCGTGCACGGCTTTCATAAAATCCTCCGGCTCCTCAGTTGTCGCTGCGCACTTTTTCAGTCTTGGATTCAGCGTTAATCTATAGTCACCTCATAGCCTAAGTGTTTTGCCATCTTCTTTCATGACCACAACGATTGGTGTGGCCCATGCTGATGTGTTAACCTGCGAGATTATGCCATCCCCCTTCAATCTGTTGAAAACATTATGCACATGCTCTCTCATTCGGCGTTTCAGAAAAACCGGGTCCCCTAGCACCTCCAGTTTTGCTGGCTCTACTTTCATCCCTCCTGAAAGTTGTGAACACTGAACTATCAGGTTGCGTAACTGGGCTTGGTACTCTTCATTTTGACCGTTTTTGTAATTAGTATTTAGTGATAAAGCACAGTTGAGCTGTTTTGAAGCTTTTAATCCCTAAATAGCTGGACTTCCTTCCGACACCAAGAAACGCAGTGGTATCAGCCCATTCTCATTACCAACAATCATCACATCAGCTTCAACTAGCGGAGCTAACCGATGACCAGTAACTCCAAGTATTTCCATCGTTTTTGGTCTCAGTTGAGCATCAAGGGCCATGTGATCTAGTAGCGGTTTGGAAATAATGGATTCGCTACTTCCTGTGTCCACAATGAATTCATACTTACATCCTGATTTGAACTCGAGGCATTTGTGAATAAACTGTTCAGCCCTGGATTTCATTTGCAACGAGTAAACAATAGTGGACGGTTCAATGGTACTTGTCTCTCTAACTTCACTCGGGTGACATTTCTGACTTTTGCATACCTTCTTAATGTGATCAGATTTACCGCATAAATGGCATATAGCATTACGAAATCGACAAGATGAGCGTAAGTGTAACTAATCGCACGAGAAACACTTGTTAAATTTCTTTGGACCAGGATTGATGATGGGCGCATGAGAAGGCTTGTTCACTGGTTGACTTCGGGTGGCAGTATGAGCTTTGGTCTTCTGAAATAATATCACGTTTGATTCAGCTGTAGTGGCATTGACGTCATCCTTCTGCTCGCAGATGTCTCGGGCCTGTTGGAAAGTCACATCTTGTGTGACCAACAATCTATGCTGGAGGTCAGCGTCATTGACGCCAGCGATCAATCGATCACGCAGATGCACCTCCAGCTTGCCACCAAATTTGCAACGGTCAGCTAGCTTTTGCAATTGTAGAATGAACTCACGGAAGCTCGTGCTTGTTGAACGCACTAATAAATTGAACTTCGCTCGTTCTGTGGCCTGAAAATCGACTGGAAGCACGTGCTGTAACAGCAGTCTCTTCAGTTCGTCGAACGGCACCGAGGCTGGGGCAATCGGATAAGCCAGATTCTTCAGTAACGAATNATATTTGTCATATCTTCTGTTGTGTCGGGGTTTGGATAAGCGTTGAATCGAGTAGATTGACACCACACTAACCTTCCCAAGGCAGAATCGTAGATTGTGCCTATGCGTTGCCCAGATATGGTTTGAAGTTTGGAGATGCTGTGAGGCTAGTGACAATCGAACCGTCGAATAATCAACGTTATTGCGCAAACAAATTTTCAAGTTCGCTAAGCTTCAGGTGATGTTGATTACATCTGTACATGTCTGACTTATGCAGGCTGAACGCTAAAAACCATACTACCCAAGGGTTTATGAAAGCAAATAACCGGAACATTTGGGCAGTCACTTAGGACAGCCACTACTAGTCAGTGCGGTGTTCCACAGTGGAAATCAAAAACAGGTTAGCCCGTGACAAAAGAATTATTAGCTGGGGACGTCTTGAAAACAGCCAGTCAGTAGCTAGTAAATGAGAATGCAAAACAGTAGAGAATAAACCGGTCGATGACCAATGGAAGGTTAATAAGCTGACAACTTATTTAATCCGAAAATGATTGTCACAGTTCGCGTAAGTCAAACACAACAAAAACTTTGATTCTAATTTAGGATCATGAGGGTGTGCGAGTAATCAGAACTGATATGCCTTCCAAAGTTTTGCGAAGTGTAAATAGATGAGACCAAATTTGGAATGCACACAGCAAAACATAACCAGTATTGATGAAGTATACACAAAAAATGACGTCATCACTTATGACCCAAAACCTACGTGTGTGCATTCCTTCGTAGTCTTAAACTGTTAATAACTGTCACCCTCCAGGTTTCTGATATTCGAAAAGCTTACTTTCTGGGTGATGCTCGGATGACAGTAAGGCATGAACTGGTAGTACACACAAGCAATTTGATGGGCTTTGGCTGAGGTGGGTAGCTCTTCCTCCTCATTATGCTGGTCCCTTAAAAATCCCAAATAATACTGTGGTATTGCGCACCGCGAGACAAAGCAGACTTGATCTGTGATTTAGGGTTGGTGGTTGTTTTTGGAAAATTTGCGGTAAATCACATTAGGAATTGATCAAAGTCACTTGTGATGATTCATTTGTTTCCAATGGGATATGGGGCATTTGAAAATAAGGCAAAAACGCTACAAAACAGCAGCTGATAAAAAAACATGGGATGATACTAAGAACACTGTCGTGAAGCCAATGTGTAACAGAGCATTATGGACGTGAAAAACATGAAAACGAAGAAAACAGAATATCTGAACATCGTGTCTGGAAAACTCGAGCTAAGAAAGATAACCGGGATATTCCACAACCGTACTTTCGCTAGCTGTTGAACCCACTAAGTGATGGCCCGGTGTGGGTGACGCTTGCCCGCTTGTCGTCGGCGCACGAAGTTTGATGGTGGTAGGCAATCGCAATTGCACACCAGATCCGGTAGCAAGTTGCACGCGACTCAGTGGGATACACGATGACTGCCCAGTACCAGCAAGACCACCGTAAGACACACGAGGAAGACTTGAAGGGAAAAAACGTAAAATCTAGATTGGACGGGCAATGTTGCCAAAAGGTAGCCGAATGCGGAAGCAAACATCAGAACCAGCAGACAACGTGGTTAACTCAGAATGCTCAATCAACTGGATAACCAACAGGACAGGACGGATTGGAGTTGTAGAAAATAGTGTTCGAAGAGACACGAAAGTAGGGAATGTCCAACCAACACCATTTTCATAATATAATTTCGGCAAAGTACTGGAAAAAGTTAATTGACATCATAGACAAAATGTACTTTACTGCCACGGAGCCATGAAGAAGATGTAAGACAGAGACAAAATGAAAGAGGTGCGGCTGAAATCCAAAAACTCAATCAATGTCAAGTTGTTTACCCTAACAAACAGCTGAAAGGAAGAAACAGCAACGAAGGACCATTGCTTACGCAGACTGCAGAGTATACCATTTTTTGTCTCTTAATGCACACCATCTTCGCGCTAGTTATGCTCATGGTGCATGTGGATTACATTGCAACTGTTTGAATCAAATCACCACGTCGCCTCATGTGCGTTGCTTTATTGTTTCCGCGTGGTCATTCTTAACGTATTCTAACCGTGGCAACATGCACTTTAGCGCAACTGAGCAATCAGATTCGCTCGATTTTCCTTGTCACTCAAGAGGAAACTTCCTCTAATCCACATCGAATCCACTGTGGTGGAATTTGTCGTGAATGATTACTGTGAATCCCCCTATACGACTTTCTAACATCATCCATTCATTTTTTTTCGTTACGCTACGAGGTTCGTCAATTGTCAGACAATTCGATCAATCTAACAATTCTGAACAGAACCAATGAAAAATAATTTGGGACTACCGCAAGTTTTGTGTGGGCAATGAGGTTACAGATCGGCCATTGAGGGGCTCGCCAGGTGGGAAATCTAAGCTGCAATCCAGTGATCGTGTAGGACACCAGGGCGTACAACGCCGTCAAGCACTCTGAAGACCGTTATATCTATTGGCTCAAAGTCAGCGTTCACCAAGAACGCGATAACCCCACAAATTGAAACCAATCCAATAAATCACGTGGTCAAGCCTTAGCGGTACTCATTGACGGCTCCAGTGACCTGACTAGAATTTTCCATGAAGCAATTCAAATTACGTACAACACTATATTAAGACACTCCGGTCCTGTAATGATGTAGTTTTTCCGAAATCATGAATTGATTTTATCCTGCATGCACTTCCGCTTATCAAGATTTCTTATAGTTTGCTCTAGGAAACGCAACTTATGAAGCAGCTGTTCATTTCAACAAGCCCTAATAGCACAAACCCATGGACAGACCTCGTACCACGTGAATTCGGTCCACGTCTAGGCAGAATGCCATCTGTGAGAGCGTGCATGTACCTAATGTTAACTGTAATCACCCACCCGTTGTACGGCTGTTCCGACGGCCAATGGACCTGAGTTTCAAATCGTTCATTGCAGATATTCACCTATCGGCCGCATTAAACAGTAACTGAGCGTTTATTTTCTTTTCAACGTCGGTAATACACCACCCTTAATGCCCACAACATCTTCCTCTGGCATGTTTGTACCTCAACTTCCCAACTTAACTGTGTACTACCGTCTAATATGGTACCGAGTGTTAAACGTTATTTTCTGTGTACAGACTCCATTTGAGTGTACGTTTTTTGATAACCAATGACCACAGTGAACCCTCCATATTCCGTCTTACTATGTTTAAATCTTTACGACTGCTGTGATAGGCTGTGTGGAACCAGTAACCATTACAGACTTTGACAACATTTACGCCACTGGAACAAACTGATCGTCCGAGTAAGGGTACTGAAAAAACAATAAGCTGGGAAACTATTAAGAGACTGAATCCGAAATTACAGCACACAACCAGAAGGTTACTGGTGGATGGCTGTGGGCTGCACCACTTCGAGTCTATTAGAAGCCAATGGGGATTGTTTGGTAACCAGTTAAAAGTATACACAATTCATGTACGACCGGTATAATGCATACCGTGTTCCACTGCTTCGTATCAGCTATGCCCAACAGCGTTTTCTTATAATGCCACACAACAGTAACACAGGATTCAAGGTCGCAAAGATGCACACGCAAAATACAGGACAACACCAAACCACTTTCAGACAACCACGGCAACCTCAAGTATGACATTCTTGGTCTAGAAGATGCCCAATAAACGAATCTGAACGCTCCTACTCTTCGAAATCAGTAGGCGAAGCGCAATCGATGACATCAGTTAGTTTTACTGAGTCGACTATTTAACTTCAGATATGGGAGCACGATTGTCAATATGTGCAGCTTGTACCGGAATAATTATGGCTACTCGACTAGTTAACTGCCTCCCCGTTCTGCTCATGTAAACGGCCAGGCATCTGTGCTAAAAATGATAAACATAGGCTGTGACCATCTTGCTGGCAAGGTCGGTGTGCACTTCGTTTTATTCAAAACGACCGGGGTAGTCACACATGTGCAGTTGATAGTCAGTTAGTGTTTGCGGATGAGAAATTCCATGTCTTCATCCACTTTGAGAACAAACTGTAGAATAGCTTGGTTTTGAACCAGGTGGCTTTGCGACTGATAGATGTTTGATAAAAAAAACACCTGCATGACCCCTATGTTTGGATGATTAACCGTGAGGTTTGCAACCTAGTTGGCAGATTGGCTGACCAGTGCATGTTTATGAAACGATTAACCCTGAACAGTAAACCAGTATATTTCGTTGCGCGCGTTCAATTTGTGACAAACATTTCAGAGGGGTAGTGATGAGTTACAAAATTACGTCCGTAGTGGTTGGAGAGCAGCCGGCCCGAGAATTCCCTTCGCCAATTTAAATGCGGTTTTTGTAAGAGTTTGTTGAATTGGTTTCAGTGGCTAGAAATTCTGCAGCACAAGAGTGGGCTGAAACGGCTATGACACATGAAGTTCTGGCTGACAACATTTTTGCAGTGTCCGAGTTCCGTGAAGTGGTGACATTTACGCTGTTGTCCCGTTTATGGTCTTTTAGGAGCGTTTACGTTACTCTTCTTAAATTTGTTTTCAGTGAGCACAGGTCACACGGTGTTGAGTCAGGACCAAATTCTGTCTTCCAGTATCTTCATTATTTTGGTTGTGCAATCGTTGGTGAAAAAACTAAAAACACCCTATTCTTCATTCCATCGCAGTACTACCACTTGATTACTTCAGATAACTCAACACAGTGATATATTGATAGAAAATAACTGACTTTTGTTATGGTGAAGTGAATAGCTAATGATGCTAGAGGTCTTCAATAGTACGCATCATATGATGGAGACGGCCGATCAAAATATATCTCAAACTAGGCTAACGAGTCGACACAGATAGCAATCGCCTGCTATGCACAGTCATCGGTGAAACATACATACATTATTATGTTTGATCCATACCAATGAGGGCCCCGGCTACGGTTGCCGTCCATGAAACGAAAGATTAATGAGAGAATGTGAACGTACGAAGAAAGAATGTACGGAAGAAGTAGTAATTCATCAATGCAGAAGGAAGACGTACGTTGCAACATGTTAACATTTCGTTTACTCTCATCAGTGGCATAGCTTATAAGCAGGGCTTGGACAAAACCAGGTGTATTTGCACACCTGATAAGTTGCAGATGGAGAAAAGATGCTAAGAAAAAAGTTGATTGCAAACGGATATCTTGAAAAGTTCACAGACGTTCACAGCATGATGAACAAATGTAATGAGCCAGTCCAAACAGCTCAAAAGAAAGATGCACTTCTGTTTATGTAATTCAAAGGGATCATTGGGCAAACGAAATAAGGCACAAACTGAAGTCTGCTCTGTCTCGTACGTATGTGGCTGTCCACCCACACCAAAAAACCCGTTCTACACAACCGCGAAAGAATTTTGTCTGACTGTTTTGTCTCCTACGTTGTCTATCAGTTCACTTGCAGTTGCGGTGAGGTTTACATAGGCAGAATAGACCGACAGCTGTCTCAGCGAGTGACAGAACACGGTCCAAATTGGCTGAAACAATTCATGGCACAACAACCTCAGATCAGTGGAGTCTGTTGCCCGAAGTCCCGCATCACCGGTTACCAGACACCTGATGACAACAGGTAATCAGGTTGACTCATTTAGATCATTCAAAATACTGCATCGTCATCAGAACGAAGCTACGTTGATTAGAACTCACTAGCCGTGCTATGTACACAAAAGTAACTGAAACAATTCATCGGGTTGCCGTAGTTTTGAAGGCATAATACATGGTGTGACTGCATACGTGTCCATACCCTATATATAGCTATTCGTCTTTCACATATAACTTGCATGTTTTAGGTTTGCGATTGATGAAGTTATTAAAGGGAATTCAGTGTTTCAAATATTAACTTATGGAGACGAAGTTACCATTGGCTTGGGAGCGTTTCCAACTACCATCGATTTCAAGTGAACGGACCGAATCTCCAAGCCTTACTGAATTAACCAGTGAAGTTTTTCACAGCTCATGACCGTGTCATGGACACCCCAAGCTGCCCACAACTATCGACAGCCATTTTTAACAAACGACGAGTTTGACAAGCCGGCATGTTTCATTGGAACAGTTCTATCATAAGAGCAGCATGTCAGGCAACTAAGTAGAAAGCAGCCTTTAGACCCAAAGTTCCCAAGATCGCTGGCTGAAGAAATGAGTACAAATCACTTTGTATCCGTCGTATGGCAAACATGATAAACACGCCTGGCAAGACTGGACCTTGACGCGATGTAAGTGCTTGCGCATCGCAATGACCTACTGGACGGTGTGATAATCACAGTCACTTATATCAGGCAGGCCAAATAGGTCTGACTAACCACAGTCCGTCACGGTGAGACTGGACCTTGACGTGGTGTGACGGCTTGCGCATCTCGATGACCTTTTGGGCTAAACTGGACAGAGTTACTCATACCAGGCAGGCCAACAGGTAGAGGTCTGACAAACCACAGTCTCCTGGTCCTCCAGGTTGGGGGTTGGAAGATGGTTGGCATCTCTTCC
>QNGE01000794.1:130040-164680 GCA_008508345.1 Paragonimus westermani | reverse complement strand
CCAACCTGGAGGACCAGGAGACTGTGGTTTGTCAGACCTCTACCTGTTGGCCTGCCTGGTATGAGTAACTCTGTCCAGTTTAGCCCAAAAGGTCATCGAGATGCGCAAGCCGTCACACCACGTCAAGGTCCAGTCTCATCGTGACGGATATGTGATCCGTCTATTCATGAAACGGTAACTGGTACCATTACAGTGTGCAGTGAAATTATCATCTAACTAAGCAGGGATACCGTCCATGGACGCTTCCGGGAAAGGTAAGATTGACGTGTTCACGTCGTTACGCGGGGCTTCCGTGGCATGGAGACGTGAAACCTTTTTTAACCACATATTCATTTTGCTGCTTTCTTTTCTATTAATTTTGATGACTACGATTACCAACTTGTAAGTTTAAAAAAAACATGTACACATGGCATAATAAAACTGGGAATGTGGACAATTCTATCGTCAATTGAGTCACATACCGTACAGACCAAGCGATTCTATGCGAAGCGTGTCCAAACGAATTTCTATCCACGTCAGTCGGAGAAATTGTTCGAGCAATAGATGGGGTAATAGCGCGTTTGGTATGAGAAACAGACAAATGGAGCTCATGGTCAAATAGACACCGACCAGGGCAGTCGAGAGACCGAAAGCCTGAAATCAAACAGTAAGCAGAACTGGCAGTAATATGGCGATGGACATGATAAAAACAAATCACCGAACATAAGCAGTTCGTAGATGTAATGCTTACGCACTATTCGAGGATTATAAATGTTCACAATGAACAATACAAGACTCACCAAATTTTTGAAGATACACAATGGGCAAAGAACCAAACAACTCATCAGTAGAACAAATGACAAATAGGAAGCAGCGGAGACGGTTAGGGAAAGCGTCCGATCTAGACGGGGGGGCAAGGGAACGATCGTTTAAAATGGAGAACGGGTAAAGAAATCAAAAAGGCACGAAGGTTGCCTCTTGATGATGAATTAACAGATAAAAAATCGGGGATATTCAATAAAATATATATAAAAAGTAATCCCGATGGGATGAAACCATTCTAGCACTGAAGCTGGGAAAATATCGAGAACAACCGTCAGCAAACCGTAAGTGCTCACAATACGATTTCAGTCACGGTAGGGCAATCCACGAGCTTTAGAAAACAGAGAACGGTAGTGTGTGAAGCTCTGCAGCTCCGAGTGCGTGCGCGAATAATGTTTATGTTGTGTGTTTCTGATATTGCAAACGGTTCATCACCATGAGGCACAATTCCACGCGTTGTAGCAGATCGGATGGCAATTCTGGGCTTTGGTAAGATTCAAACCAGTGGCAGAAACGCCATGCCCAAAGTCTGCAAACCAGGTGAACTACGAGGCCATACCGAGAGCTCAATGCTCAACAGTGGTGTTGGTGGATTCCGGCGTGAACTCTTCGAAAAATCCTGTTCGGGTAGCCAATCCGCTGGAGCATCTGGTGGATTCCATGACGCAGTAGATTGGATGGATAACTGAATCACAATGTGGAATTTCTGTGCTTCCGGCGTGGACTCGTAGATCAGCTGGTTGTTGTGTTTGGGCATTTTGTTTCGGTCGCCAGTTCGAATCTAGTCGAAGCCTAGATTTTTTACAATTGAATCTCTTCTAGACATCACGTGTACCTGTATGTAAACGAACGACGACAGTCCGGAATTCGTACGTTTCGTTCACTTCAGGAGTTGTATCACAGTTGACGCGATATAAGAGAAGAAATCCACTAGACATCACTGAAGCGTGGTCAGCTTTATTAACATACCTGTGGCTCGCACAGGTTGTACAAGGGGACATTACACGCAGTACCACTTCACGGTTGCACAACTGGGTCATTTAACGACGATGGTGCGCGTACGTCGTCTGCCTTTAGCAGTCGTTATTTGCGCAGCGTTGCTCGTGTGTGGTGGCAGTACTATGTGGACAATGATGCGACTCAACGACGTAAGTTGCAAACAGACAGCCTGGATTCGCAAATAGCTGCTTAACTTCATCGGCTGACGTGACTTGGACATGTCGTATACATATTTGCCAACGCACACCTCATCAGGTCACATTTGCGCTACCAATGTGGTTGTGGAAAACAGCAAGATGGACAACTGACGACTAAACAAACAGACACGATATTTGCCCCAGTAACTTCAACTATGCTTCCCGAGTGGTCTTCGAAGATGTTGGGTGACGCCAGCTATGAAACAGAAATTCCCAGTTAAAGGACGGAGTGTTGCATTGTTTACTGTTGTGACCTTTCAAAATCGTTACGCGTAGTTTGTCCAGGAGAAGAAGCCCCACTTCATGAAACATTGTAGAAAAAAATGCCATAATGACCCACCATCTGAGCAGTTACAAACAGTAACTTAGATGAGTGAAGAGTACCAGGAAGGAGAAGAAACCACTCGCCGGTCAACAGGATGCGGTGGATACAAAGGATAATGTATGAACAAGTCTCACGCGCCATGAGCCCATTAACGGTGGAAGATAATGCATATCTTACTGCTCGAAGTTAACGATAATCGGAACACATGGAGAATCACTCGCACACAATTATCAGCTCAAGCTCCTTGCCATAAAGCGTAACTGGAACGGCTGTAATGAAACGGGCAATTCTCACACACCAAGTATTGCGACAGCAGTCTTGCAGTTGCCCCCCCCCCAGAAAGAAAACGCGATCATTGGAATATCACACGTGAGATTACATACAGCTAACTCTGCATACGACGTTACCAGAAGGACACGCAGCACGTATTGGCATTCGTAGCGAGGCACAGGAAAACCAACGTACATCTCTCGTGGCATTTAGTCACAAATTTCACCAAAAATATACACCAGACTTCAAGCTGTAATGCACATAGTAACCACATGAACAAAATATAAACCTATACTTTCTCATGTGCAGACTAAACACTAAATGTAACCCATTTCTCTTTGCTCAAGAGCAGTATTCTTGAAAGTGTATATTTCCACCGGCAACCGTGAAGACCGGATCGCACTGATGAAAAAACTTGCACCTGTATCGCGATTACCAACTGCAGATATCCAGGAGGACATATACAAATACAAATGGTACAAAGAGTGGCATAGTCTAATGAATACACAATAATGTGTGTACTTTTGAACTGTGAGAGCCGCCAATGACGTCTGAAAGCCTCTCTTTTGCAGTGTAGTGAATGAGAAATATGGATACACGCCATGTAATCAAACGAATGACAGCCAAAACAGTATTGTTAACTTTAAGGTAAACGATTACGGTTTGTAGAGGTACCGCCTTTTTCCTTTTCAGCATAGAGAATATTCCCTTTATCAGAAATTCAACCATTTAGCCATCAGCAACTATTCCATTGAGGTTGATGCTCGTTCATACTAGTGTTAATCTCCTCCAGCAATGTCACGTTATCAGAACGTCAACGTCCCACGGCCTTGGGGACTAAGTATGTTGAGAAACAACTAAGTGAACGTGGCTGAAACGCAACATTATTAATCAAATGGATGGGACTCATGGGAGCCAATTGAATCATCACCATCACCATCATCATAGACAGCAACACATCAGTGGTTCACACTAATGCTTAACTGCCACACAACCATGAAGAAAAAGCAAAGCCTATATAGAAAGAGAGAACGAAAAACAAGGGGACGGGAAGGGACCTAACTACTGAAAATGACTACGTCCATATTCAAACATTCAGCATCAAGGTGCCTACACCTTGCAAACAACACAACCGAGCTGCAAGTGAGAGTAAGGCGTCATCAGCGAGACAGCTTCCTTACGGCTTTCACTGCCCCGCGTCATTAAATGCACTCACTTCACAGACAGCTCGGACAAACAACGACAACATTCACGCCACTGAGCTCGATTAGCCGCCATCTCACCTAGTGTCTCCAACCACCGACTCTGTGAGTCGCGAGGACCCCAGCCCGGGAGACGAACACGACCCACGGTGGCCAACCCCTTCGTGAACGACTTCATTTCCCTACGCCAGGTCATTATCTGTCCACCTCGCACCTTACACCAGTCGGTCGCAGTGTCAGCGAATAGTGCTCGGTGTGGAAGACGACTAGCTGGCATCCTTAATACATGACCTAACCATCTAAGCCAGTGCAAACGTAGAGACTGGACAAAAGACACGTCAAGGTCCAGTCTCACGGTGACGGGAGCCAACTGAATATCACATGACAGTAGATTAGCCGTAAATACTATGGCGGTAAACAGACATCAATGAACTACACCATAAATACATCAAACGCATGAATACAACGTTGATCTTCCCGTTAGTCAGTGTCAACATTCACGACGTCTTCTCTGAGTTGTTGCATTGGTGAGGCAAATAAGCCGAATAAGCCCGCGTTTCGGTATGACCTGTATTCGATGAGACACGAGGTTAGCTCTCATGGAGGTTGCTTTGTACTTGTGATACTGGGTTATATGCCGTAAGAGTGGCGCTTACAGTGAGGTCTGATTATAGCCGGAGGTTAACGTAGTATGCTTCAAAACCGGATAGATTGATGTGTAAAACATGGACATTATTATCAAAGTCTGACCACAGTATACAAACCACTTTTTGATGTGACTTTCAGAAATAAGATAACACCTTACATACCTGGTTGTGTCGGCTTAACAGTTACAGGTTACGGGTTTGTAGTCAAAAATTAGGATTTGCTTACCCATAAGAATAGACAAACACGAAATAAACAGGAACGAGGCGGGAAATACAGGAGGAAGTCGAGCCAGGCGACGGGGTTTCAAGCTGAGGATTCTCGTAGACCGCCCGAACCTGGGTGACAAACACCAGGAACAGCGCAAACGGGACATGATTTGTTGGCTATGGCTACGGCACCACCACGGTGAGACGGATCTCATAGTCACCTCGTTTGATGGGTCCGCAATGGATCCAATTTCAGTGTATTCAGACGCAGATGAGGTGCATGGCTCGATTAAATTGTGACTCGGTTGTTCTTCCGTTACCGGGGACAACGGATTGTAAGCGCTTAGACCCCTGTCATTGCTCTGAAAGAGCAGGTTGTTGTTACCGGCCTGCGAGTTTGTCACAGATCCGGACAACAATAATGGTTCTGTACTCCACGGTTCAACAGTCGCATTGGGTTCGGCGGCCCCGCTCACCGTCGAGACTTTCATCAAAGGACCTCTGCCGAACAACTGTTGGTAGTGAAGTGTGGGACGAATGCACAGGCACCAGACAAGGATGAAAACAGCCAAAGCCACAAAAGCCGGAATGAGGACACTGATCGCAAGCAGAAACATATCTGTCGAGACGGGCAAAAGAGTTGAAAAAAATTCTAACAGCACACAAACGCAGCATAAGGATAAGTCAGTCGAGAGGGGTAGATAAGATGAAAAGTGACAATACTGGATGGGGTGTTATGGAAAAAGCCATCGATCCACCACAAACACAACAGTCCGCTGAAATCAAACTCGGTGCATGACCGACCAGCATGTTAGTTTCACATACAATGAGGATTTCTGTAGTTTTCGGGAAGCAAAACGTGAGCTTTGTCGCTCACAGACGAAACAAACAGCCTGCATAAATCTTACACTCAGAAGCAGATTTACAAGCCATACACTAAGAGCAACAACTCATTGCTTGTTGAAATCTCACCAGGATGACGATGCTATCAACCAAGATTTGTGAAAGGGAAATAAAGCAGCCAGTAATAACCTGAAAGCTGTGGACCGTGTTCGCCTGTCGGATTAATCCCTTTGTGAACCACCTAACTTATCGTTAAGGATGTCTGACACAAACACAGCTAGTCTGGTTTGGGTGTGTGAATGTTGTTAATTTTTTAGCCAAACGGTGTGCAAAGTAGGAAAGCATTAATTGGGCGAAACAACGAAAGATGTAAGAGGACTGTTATTGAACACAAGCTTACCCTAACATTGTAGTGTTGTTTCTGATCGTATATTGTTTTTCAGGTGCAGTGTGACCCGTGACTTCATTCGTTTGAGCATAGTCTCTTAAAAATTTGGTGAAATATATCCTTTTGTGGTCACTCTCCACATTGAAGACCTATTTGGATACTGTCTAATTACATTTTGGTTTAAGGACATTTACACACCAGTCAGTAAGTATCAGATTCGATTGCAGATCTACTGTCAATAAGAAAGATGATAACCGTGATACCGGATATTCGGATTTGTTCTCATTTTTCCTCGGAAGATCGTTCGGTTGAATCGATCAACTAGTCCGGGAAAATCCCCTAGGCAACCTCTGGAAGCACTGACGATTCAATTGGCCGTGCCAACGACCACCAACGCTAATTACTTATCTGATGATTGCTCTCGATTGCACCTGAAAACGTAGAGGCATTTTACAGTGAAGGTATACAAGAAAAAAAGAAACGATCGGGAATCGCTTGTAACGTTCAGATCCAGAAATGTGAGATTCGAAGACGCTTTTCGTGATGCACAACCCCAATTTTGACTACACGGTCACCTGTATGAAATGGGTAGAAAATGATCCTGGTAGAACACGTGCACGTTTGACACAAGAGCTTGGTGTGTCATCCAATGTCATCCGGAGAGCAACGGAGAAAAACAGGGAGTTTACTTAACGGGTATCACATAGATTAAGGGAGATTCAAAAGTGTGTGCCTCATTGTTATTACGATATAAATACTATCGAGTTCTACCGTGCTTCGTTAGTTATGATGAAACTGGACATGAAACCATAACAAAAGACGGTCTGTACAATAGCTTGGCGAAAGTGGACCTCCTAGGATGACATTCGAACGTGGTCTCAGTTTGAAAAAAACCATTATTACCGTTTGGTGTGTCGCTGCACAAAGATCTTACTGCGGCTTTTTGTAGCCTGATGCAACACTTACGACGGAGTCGTACGGTAACGAATTGGAAACGTTTCATGAGAACCTGCTGTCGCAGCATCTAACGTTGACGATAACCACCATCATTACCATCGTAAACAGCAATACGTCAGTGATTCCCACTGATACTTAACTGATACATGAGGAGAGGAAGGAAAACAGAAGAGGGGAAGGGACCTAACTAGTAAAAATAGCTACGTCACTAGTAAAACACTCAGGATCAAGGTAACCTTGCGAACAGACAACGGTTGTGCACATAACCAGATCGGGGACTGCAATACTGTTCCAGATGTGTACAGAAAGCTTACGTTATCCAACACGGCCTCTGGAATAACAGTTTTCGTCTTCATAAAAGCACACGAGATTAAGGTGATCTTGAAAGGATGTTGACAACCTTTTACGTATACCAATATATTCCACTAGCCAAAGCGCACTGAACATAATGGTGCTAATTTGATATGGAACTTTTCAACTACTGTCGTGTCAGATTGACTGAGCAAAACCGCAGGAACATTTAGGGTGAAATAACAGTTCATTGCCGACGTTGCAGTTCACAATGTGGCCGCAGAACTGACTCACTAGCCTAGCTGTTTCTCTATGTGTGTTTACAGTGTGGATGTATTAATCTTGAGTAGTCAACTTGTAAGGATACACACAGCAGTTCGTGATCCGACCGACATGAAGTTCCAGCTAACACTGTAATTGGCTAGTGAATTTCAAAATGAAGACGAACAACACAAACACAACTATCAATTAGAAGAGATGTTGGGAAACGCTGTAGGCGGTAAACGAGTAGACAAATGCATTTTGGGTTTTAGTGTGAAAGGGCCTTTGTCACACAATAGGTCAAACACAGGCTGAATGCTACAACCAGTGTGAAGCAGGAAACCGTGCAAATTCAGAGAATAATACAAGTAAGTATAAGACGATACGAAGTGCACTATAAAAATGGGCGCTCACACTTACGGTCCGCATGTAGATAGGTTGTGATTGACACCAGAAGGCATTCGATACCATGGAACGAATTGGACTGCATGCGGACTGAATAATATGCTCAGACTGTTAAAGTTTGGATAGTTAATCGTACGGTTAGCGTCACCACCACTGGACTACTTTGACAATAGGATAGCGTGATCAGTACATGCGTGGGTGTCTCTAGTTAGGATGGCTGATTCGCAATATATTAAGACCAACACAAATCGTGCACTAAAATAAAACGCCCGCACACTCAACAAACGAGGTGTCTTAAGATAATCTGCAAAGAACGGCGTAATGCTATGAATAAGTTCATGTCAACGGCAAGTTATGCGATCATTCGTGGAACCAAACTGTGCTCGTAACCACCAAGTACGAAGCTCGGTGCCGACCGAATGCCAACTAATCGCTAAAAGGTCGACAGCAGGAGGTTTCAGGGTAACCAGGGCAGTCTCACTTGTGCGCTTAATATTAGAATGCAAAATTCCAGAATGAAACAACGATCGGTGTTGGTGCTCAGAAGAAAAACGGCATTGCAAGTGGGCTGTGTGATACTAAACTATAGACAAGTAATCGTTAGTGCTGAGAAATCATGATCCTAATCAACGTTACACCTACCGCCTAAATTGTGCTCTTCAGTCCAACGATTGCTATTAAATTTGTGCACTTCATTTTGTCCAAGAAAAACAATTAGATCATAATACTGCGCGATGAAGCGAGTTTTTCTACACTCATCGTGTTATATAGTCAAGTCCCTGGGTTTTATACACTTTAGGAGGTGAAGCCTCAGTCATAAACAAATTCACTTCAAGCACGATCGAATAATCACACCCCAAGGTTTAGCCAAATTCATCTGCGAGTAGTGTTCCGGGTACCCGACAGCCTCGAGGAGACCTAGCAATTATGCTATTAACGTTAATCGATGACTGAATTATCCAGACTTCTCCTCAGGTCTATGTGAACTCAAAAGCTCCGATCAACTGTGAGTGATGTGCAATTAAAATCAACCACCCAACGAATCAACCAACCAAAATTATCTTCAATTTAGTTGTATTCGAAACAAGGTCCAACGCGTTTGATAACTTCTGTGATGTCAGTACACTCGTTAGTGAAACAAGAGCGCATTGTTAAAATGGCTAACAAGGTGGTTTTGGATGGAGAAACGGAAAAACACTCTCTCGCATGAGAAACGCAGTATGCTCTATAGTCAACCACCAATAGTCATCGTTGAAGGCTGTACGAGTTATTGTTACGTTAATCGAGAGGAGGCAGGTGGTAGAAGTAGGCAGAGAGTGAATAAAGCGCACCAAAAGATTACTGAAGTTCCGTAAATTTTAATGCCAGCGAAATCAAGCAAAATGGACGTAAAACAGTAAGTGAGTGAAGGAGAACCATGATAGACGGAAGCCATCGACATGATAGTTTAGGGATTCGGTTGGTCTATATCTTTGGCGTTAAGGCTAAAAACGTCTCATCAACAAACCAGGTGACATCATCAATGCACGCGAAGTTTGAGCATGGAGGCTAGTAGAGTTTGACGAATGTTAGCTAGGATATACGGTGGTTAGTTGAATTTTTAAGTGGATTCTGACAGGGTATTACCCCAGGAAACAAGCACTCAGAATTCCGATCAAAAACAACGAGAAGTGATGAGTCAACGTCAAGAATAAACGTCAAACTACATTCGTAAATAAGACCAGACATTAATCGAACTTCAAACTTCACACTCGAACGCGCACGAACTGACGATGCCAACAAGTTCGGTAGTGGTAGGCCTGCAACCTAAATGCCCAGCTACACGAACGACTGAAAATCTAAACGATTAACTCGAGTTACCGACCTCAAGACTAATCCAACAACTAGAAGCGTGGTGGTTTGGATTAGAGTGCACTCACATAATGCTTTCTTGAAGGACTATGCGGTGGTTACGACAGTGCTATTTTGTCTTACGAGGACTCGAACGTTTAGTAGAGTAGTAGTAAGTTGCGGGTACATCCGCGAGTATGTAAAACCTACCGCCAATTCACTGGGCTATCGTTTATTAACAATAGCCCTAAGCTTGACCTGGAGATGCAGTAGCTTGAGCGGCCATACGTAAAAATCGATTGACTAACCGATATTGAGTCCTAATGCTTGGCTGTTAACGAGAATTCCTGAACTGAACTGATGAGTGTGCGAACAACGCCAACAAGTGGAACTTAGAAACCAACATAAAAGAAAGATAGATTAAAAAGTGGACTGAAGTTCAGTATCAGAAGAAACTATGTAAGTGTGCTTAGAACGTTTACGGAAACACCTACCATCGGCAGTTGGAGATGAGTAGCGGTAGAATAGAACAGTCCCGAATAGTGAGGTAATCATCATGACACTCACCGCACAACCTACAAAAAGGAAAGAATGGAAAGTGAAATCGCCAATGAGGAAAGTTCGGCTCACGACACCAACGTGAGTGAATTGCGGCCAATGTACCAATTTGTATACCTGCATAAAGATACACTTTGTAAGCTAAAAAGCACGAAAAAGCAATCGTAGATGAGTCAGCAGATCTGCATAACTACCGTCAACACAGGATGCATCGGTTCGTTGTTCAAATTTCCTACCGGCAAACACGGTGCGACTACCGATCTAAGAGTAACGAGTTATACTGCGAGTCCCATCACAGTGGTCGACGACTTTCTGTGCGATGGCCTCCTAGCGTCCTCCAATTAATTTCAGCCTAATAAACAGTATATCACATACGAACGTCGCACTGAATTAGTCTGATCAATCTGTTTCGTAGAGCGTTTCCTTCTTATCATTGACTGAAAATATCCAACTTTATTCATAACACTTCAGAAAACGATACCAAAACGATGCATCCATGAAGCCAGCGAAAACCAATCGCACTCGTACTCAAGCACAGTTAATTACCGATTGTTTCGCCGGGCCAACCTCCTTCTGGAAGAATTAGACCCGCTTCCCATTGTGGATCGAGAAATGCTGCATGTTACACTGGACTTGATATTTTGTGACCTTATCCAGACGAACCAAATGATGTGCGTGTTATGAGTGACACTCTATTGAATACGATCAATAGATGATCGCAAGTAGATCAGAGAACTGAAACAACCAAAGTGCTTATGTGCAAATAAAAACTAGTGTTTCAGAAAGCAGCATACCGGAGTGATACTCCCGGACATTACAGACAGACAGAAAGTGAAATACCACCGAGATAACTACGATCTCGGAGCTGTTTTGAAGAATACTAATAGCTCCATAGACAACGCCGACAAGTGTTCGGTTGTTTCAAAACAAACTTAAACAAAAATCACACATTTTTCAAATGATATTTAACAGTGCAACCTTAGTTGGAGTACGCGATATACCTTCCATCGGTAACATTTCTTGGATGAACAAGGACGGCCCGTGTTGGAGGAAATGCTGCAATATTAAAATACCTGAGTAGAACTGGGAGTGGATGCGATGTCAGTTATCGATGGAATCGCTCTCAAACAACATGCGTAACACAGTGCCTCCCGTGAGATTTGTACAGGCATTAAAAAGTTGACACATCAGACAGTAACCTAAATGGTGTGACAAAAAGCCTCTAAATAAAACAACTAGATAAACGGCGTACGAAATGGTGTGATACACACCTACTCCAACAGGAGCCATCATTGAACTGGCCAAAGTTAATCCAATAATACTTCGGAGGATGAAGTCATCCACAAAACGCCGGCCTCCAGAAGACAGATTTGCGGACTGCAGGCTTTGTTGGTGGGAGTTAGGCCATTATATCCACCTTCGACTTGCAGAAATTTAGACGCAGTCAAAAATACAGCGCGTTACTCTCTCTTGAAAAGTTACGGAATTCTAGGCATGACCAAAGGTCAATTATCTCAAACCTATCCCCACCGACTCTCAACGGTTACAGATCTTGAAACTTAGCATGTCAATGTAGTGTCTACGACACTGAGGTTGTCGAATATCGTTGAGGTTGTGATTCGGTTTTTTGAGTGCACAACACGAACAAGCACGTTCAAATCGGCAGGCACAGAAATATGGGACGATGTTTATGCATCCTCTAGAAAAAGCAACTGTTAATGCAACGTAGGCTTGTCCGTGTGCATACCAATTTTGTTTCAGTGCTCAACAAACCACTGACCAAAATGAAAAGTTTCACAGTTAAGGGACACATGCGAGCGTGTGAACATGTAGGGGGACATCTAAAAGGGTATAGCACAAATTCAAGTCAGGGGAATCCGTAGAATTCGCTCACTTGAGACAATCGAAGAAAAAGAACCACATTTTGTCCGTTATAGGCTTGTGTATAACAGTTATCCCGAAGGTTTGCTTCGAAACACGCAAGAGGAAGGCCAAAACAGTCAATATCAGAAACAAACTTGTATACATGTCACCGCGATACAGGCGCGTGGAGTTCGCCACCACTGACATGTGTCGTCAGAGCTACGTGCAACGCGGCAGAGCTAAGATATATTAACCAAATGACACGATTGCTCTACACATCGAAGAAAGGCCCATGTAACTCACTAGTCACATCTAACATTACTTACGAATTCGATTTTACCTTCAGAACGAAGTACATCGATCGAATGATGGGAACGGTTGTGACACGTGTCTGGATGAACATAGAAAAGTGGACATCAAACGAGGTATACCGTCTAAGTATTGTATTGCCCAATCAACAATCATACGTTGCGCTTTATAGAAACTGTTGTGACGTACCCGTTATAAATCTGTGAAGAACCAGATAGTGGTTAAATTAACGCTACTATGGTGTTACGACTTAGTAGTCATACACTCACGTTAATCACCTGAGCTACTGTTATCCTAACATTCTTTGCCATTCCACTTACTTAGATTTGTCTCATTCCCGCACTTTCCTGAAAATGTATTCGCTCCAGTCCAGTCTCAATACAGATATCAGAAGGTAATGGATGAGCGCTCGAAATACATCATGAGAATTTACTTGCAAAGGAGTATCCAAGGGATGACTAGACAGCCTAAGTGATTCGTCCCGGGGTCACGCAAACTTCCGACATCGTCATCCACCCGACAGTTACCGACCATGGATCATCGCGTTAGTCTCTACTCGACACTTATTGAAACGCTGTTAACCCTATAGAAAATTCACGAGGGCAGACTGATACAAAACGATTGTGTTGATAGTATTGTACCACGGAGCTCGTGTATTGTATAACATCGACTTCGATTACTCATTGGTAGCTGCACAGAAGACGGCTACCATTAGAACTACCCGACTATTCAAAACCTCGTGTCCTCAGTGAATTATCGATGGGTGAACGGAGAAAGGAAATTTTCGTGAAGTTGTCCTTCAAAAAAAAAACACGACGTCTATACCATGCTCATCAGACGGTTGAGAGGTTGTCACCGTGCACTTATTACGCAACTGAATACGTCATCGTGTACACCATAACTCGGACTCCATCACCATCGGTTACAGACAAATTATCAGTCCTAGACATATCAAATTCTACTCACCAATTTAGATGCGGCTGACCAACCAGCTGCATCAGCAGAAAGCAACCAGTGATAGGAAGCATCCAACCAGAGGGCGGAAAGAAAAATGCCCAATCACTTGAAACAATCGATTTTTTTAAAATCTGCTAAAACACATGGCACTCTATCGAATTATCAAAAACTTTTAAAAAAAATACAAAGTTTATGAATTTCTCACAGATACAAGCGGAATGTTAATAGTGACAAGCGTTTACTAGTTGTGTGATAAGTTTGTGGTAACTATGCTCAAACGCACTCGCGGTAAGGTAGTGAGATCAACAGTTCAGGTTAAAGTGTAACGTTGTACGGTTGCCTTGATGGATACAATGCGGGTTATCATTTCGTACCATCGCTCAGTGCGTGCATCGAGTACAACGTTTCAACTTTAGACAATACACAGCATATGTGTGTGCGCGTGCACAAATGCGTGGTTAGAGATGGACAAGGTTGTGATAGGCCCTGTGGGTCACGAGACGAACAGGGTAAAGGCGAAGCGGAGGTGAAACGGAGCAACAAACGAAAGACACATAGAACGGTAAATGAAGGTAGACAATCGCATCGAGACACGAAACGTAGACGAATACTGATTCCAAATCAAAGAGCAGCCACATTTAGGCTTACGAATTACGCCTTCCTCATAAACAACAAGTTTAGAAAATATTTCCCCTTAGTATATTTGTCGGGCAAACAATTCTCTAACACTTTAGCAACGCAGTGTAATGAACAGTTGTTAATTTAGGATGGAAGACAAAACATATTTCCTCCTGCGGTCTGCACAGTGATCATACTCGAAAGGTGTACTGAATTAGGATCGAAAGAATCAGGGAGACAGATGGAGAAAGAATAAGGTGAGTCCAAATAATGCTAACAGCTTGGGCATTTTAAGGTATTCATCTATCCATTCAGCTGATCACATGAACACCAGTTTGAATGTTTTTAGAATACATGCGAAGAAAACGACAAAGAGATTGAAGGAAACGAGTGGTGTTTGTCTAGGATAATATGTAAGAATAATGGTGATGTCAGTTAACTGACAAAACTGCCAAAAATTGGCGTGCCATCATCATTCGGCACATCTCCTCGGTCTGAGTCATCCGTTCATTTACCTACCTGAAGATGCGTTGTTTAGCAGTCACACTGGCATTGTGGTGCCATCAGAGAGCAGTACTGGTGCGCAAGCAACTACTATGAGGATTGGATGATAGCTAAACATTCTCTGTTCTGGCAGGTCAGATTTCCGGACCAAAAAGTAAGGTAGGATATCCAGATGCACAAAAGGCCAAAAATTTTGCAAATTTGATAACATCTGGACAAAATCCATTGCGACCTTTGAGTTGCGACTGCCGACAGTTTAACTCACATGTCCCAGAACATCTACACAACAACGCAATCGAACAAACATCCACAAGTTTCAACATGCCACCATCAATGATGGACACAGGCAAAGACCCACGTCAAGTTAATATATGACATATTGGGAAACGGAGCGCATTCCATATCGATAGCCCGCAGGAAGTGTCCTAATTTAATTGAGAGTCGCCACAGCTTACAGTCATGCTATCAAAATTACCTAACTAACGAAGACTCTCATGTGGAAGGTGTACAGGGAATGGATTGGACGAACTCATCGGTACGAAGTCCACCAGAGATTCGCAGCAGGCTATGGTCAATCAGTGTCGACAACCCAAGCAAACTGGCATGTCGGCGCAGCGACCAATCTGGATGGCACACTTCTTTAGCATCGGAGTTTGCTATAACGAACGTCGGAGTAAAACAAGCTGTTTAAGTGCATCACGCGCTACAAGGAAAGCCGACGCGTGGCACCAATAGTAATTCCAAATTTTACCTATGCACCTTGTGTGTAAAATAATCAATAGGAACCTAATAGAACTCGGATTAGGTTGTTGCTACAAGTTCTGATTTTGTTTTCTTTCCGAAAGATAGCAATTCTTCAACAGAAGAACTACGACACTCCATGAAAATGTGCTTCTAAGCATGACCCCAGATCATCAACAGCAACCTAGCGGGAAATCGCACCTGCTGGAAAAAGTGAGCGCTTTTGCATACACCTAAAGAACTGTTGGCTATAGGAACTTGTAACAAGTTGTGTGTTACTTCACTTTATCGAAATGATCCTGAGGACCAAGCTTTTTGTAAAAGTATCGAAATTCCACTCTGATGAAGAGTGGAGATTTGGTCAATGAAGCGACGGCCAGGACAGAACTTAACTTTCTCCCGTCTCAATTGGATCAGTCGAAATGAAGTGGGCTAGGAAAAGAGTAACCTAGCTAAAAATCTCCGAAGTGACAAAAAAGACTAATTCTGCACAGAAAACATGACGTGCGTTCTTGCTGAAGGAGGCAACAACAGCAACTGTGTACCCTGTTTCGGAGATAGTGCGAAGCCACATTGTACCAATGAGGTGTCGGCAGCTAAGTGAACACAATAACGACCGCCGATGTATGGCCGCTGCTGCCGTTGCTGTCGCTGATGTTGAAGACGTGCATGTTTAGAAAGCTTATTCAAACAGTATTCATCAGAAACAACACAACCTAAAAGACAGTCGGTGTCTTTCTGGAAGCCATAACGGTACGCAGGCTAAACGGGTAAGGCCGTTTTGTTTTTCACATTGCACAGCGTCGAACGAGACCCGTCAATGAGGACACACTCACATGCGGCCTATGGAAAAAGGAGGTGGGAAACAAATGTGCGAAATGTCTTATCAGATGGGCTTGCACACATATAGAAACACTGAAAACCATTGCAAGCGAGAAATAGTATAACTAAACTTGGCGTATTTTTCGTAGATCATATCAAAAACCGATAGTACTCGACGACTATGTACATGGGAGAAACGCTTCGTATGAACTAAGAGGGGAAATGTTGAAAGACGGCTACAGGCATGAATGTAAGCCAGCGCAGTTAGTATAAGCCAGCAGACTAGGATAAAATCAGACCGTAGAACATCAGAAGTAGCTGATCATGGGTTGCAGACTGCAACGTAGTCAACGAGGACCACAAAGATGTTCGATAATGACGGGACGTGAATGAAAATGCACAGAACACTTGTAATGTTGTTTAAAAGTGAATAGCACACCAGTAGACAAGCCTGTGGTGGAATGATTGTGCGATTAGCGGAATCTGCGATGCGCGCAGATGCATACACAAACAGTAGTGAATAAATGAAAATACTGAACAGGCAAGTAATTACACTCAGTCAATCCTCAACGTAACAGAAAGTCTGACAAATTTACTGTGACAGTGTAGTTACCAAATGCGTCACAAAAGTGTGCGAGATTATAACGTAAACGCAACAACACAGAGGAACGACATTCGAAAAGAAAGTCAACTAACAAAAAGTATCGGAGTATGGCGAAACCCACTCAAAAAATTAAAAACGACTTACACTAAGCCACTGGGTTATCTCGTGAACAAAACGCTCCGGAAAATGAATACAGAACTCACAGTGCACCGTTCAACTCCCAAACGCTAGTGATTAACAATATACAAAAGAAAAGATAGGACTCGCAAAAAGCCACTTTCATTTGCAGAAGGCGAGTAGAGCAACGTACATGACAGATACTACAACCTCCGTATTGCGTTGAATTGCCTTCACTCATAAATACGTTTTCCGATCTCAGTTGCACACTGTACGTGAGTCCAGTTATTCACGTTTTGGCTTACCATGCTACAAAACAACCAATCGTTTAGCAGGCTGTTCCACGCCTCTCAAATTAAAATGCCTAAAGTGTTAGGTCTCGATCAATGCCATCATGGTCTGCTGATTGTGCAATTACTGATAGGGCATCTACAACACGATTCGAGACTACGTACGCACTTGGATAATAGAACAGTGCTCTTCACTGAAATACACTGCCTATACGGACGTGCAAAGATAGCACAGGGGTTCGTAGCGTAGAAAAATGGACCTAGACAGTCAGACTAACACGTATGATAACCGACCACCTCGAACACTCCCACATACTAATGAAACCAATATGGAAGGCTTACTAATCTTACCACGTCTCTTGTCAAAAAGAAACGCACCATCACATTCGTCTAATGTCGAGGTTTCTAAGTGCGAATTAATGGACTTCCTTGGTAGGCCGGCTGGACCCACCGATCGACCATCAAATTGTTCGGTCAATGTGTAGTGTCAAACGTGCATCTCTAATTCACAGTGTGATCCAGGCAATCTACGAAAGTACCGTTAGTGCTTCCAATCGAACACTCCGAACGGATTGCTGAAAGCATATAACAACCTTGGCAACTGGAATCTTTTCAATTCAATTCTAACCGCATAGGAACTATAATCAGCTGACACTCAGGCCAAAAAATCTCAAACGTTTGTCGTTACCAGCAGAAAATGCAGATTGTAATTCAATCAACAATTCTAATTTTTCTACCGTGAACACAGAGTTTGGATGAAATGTCAAGTTCCATCAGTCAAAATACTATCCTTACTGTAACAGTATGGCATCACACCACGTGAACCACAAATTAGAACGATGATCACGCTCACTGGGGCATAGTAACCAACACAAAAGTATCCAAAGGGCAATAACACAGAGAGTAACGGTTGGAAACAACAAAAACGACACATGTTTGCACTTTAATTGAGGCAGAAAATCGTCTACCTACTGTTTACTGTTAACATAGGTCAGCAAGCTTCGATATATACGCCAATTTCGTTGGGAAGTAGGCCATTCGCAGACAGGGCAGAGTGCATTCACATCAACAGGGGTAACTTACGGGGCCAAATCAGAAGACTACCCGAACATCCATAGAATAAACTGACAAGCAGAACCACAGCCACAGGGAAATAAATATTCGGCGAGTTCGGAGGTAGGATGCCACAAGACAGCTGACAACTGTGATTCTGAACCACGAATGCCGCGCTCAAACGATTAGCGTGCGGCTGCTTTTGCTGGCATCCGTATAGCACCATGGGAGCGTAGGCCACACGAATGGGTTGTTTCGCATTAGGATACTCAACAATCAAGCGAAGAACTGAGGCAGTGCCGGGACGTCGTGTGATTGGTATTTCCACCTCATTCTTGTCACTCAGCATTGAAGGCCAATTATGTGAAGGAAAAGAAGTTGACGCATACAGAGTGGGAAAAATATCTTAAGCACCGTCATTTCATCTGTGACTCATTCAGCACAACAAATGAACGAGTATGCAAGCTGAGAAAAAACCAACACCTTTCGAAGGTAAACCGCGCGTGTTTTTCGAGACCACAGACGGTTTCTGGGCTAGTGATAACATGGGTGAACACTGCGCGGTCAGTGTATGGATAGTAGCGATTGCTCCTCTGGAGAGCACAAGGTAAATATGAAACTGTTATTGGTTTTCCGCACGTAAACGCACGCGGATGTTTTAGATTGTGAAACTTCATGATCACAGAGACAGAGAAAATGACAGCACGTAAATGAGAGTGCGCGCGTCTTAGTGCAATTATGAACAGCACGCAGTATTGCTACAGTAAACTAATCAGTAGCGCTGGCTGCACCTTGGATGCAACAATAGCAATCCGTCCTGAGACGGAACAAAAATCAGGGTATCTATGGTCTCCACCAATGCATAAACTCAAATTCTATAAACGCTCTGGTGGTAACAAAGTAACATGGAACAATACTGTATAAAAAGAATGAAAATTCCCAACAGCTTACAGCAGAAACTATAGGGCACACGGAATTATGGTGTACCTATGTGTAAACTACCAACTTCTTACTACACCACTGCAGAAGCTAGAAACATCGATGATTTTGGAAAATCTTCACACAAAAAACATTCAAAAAAATCGTCGGTCTACTTCTCTGCCCAAGAAGGGTTTCGCCCAAAATCTGCAACAGTTTGACCACAAACGCTATCTGCCTTTCTGTCTTAGTCTGCCACAAAGAAAGGCAAAGTCGAGGAATACACATAAACGGCAAGTATCAACAGCAGACTAGCATATCTGCAGTAGTAATGACCAAAGGGAACCAAGCAGCGAACGATGATGGGAGTCAAAAACAAACACCGGTGCTATAACCTACATCAACAAGATGGAACCATGACTTCGAAAACGAGCGTCTTTCCACCAACCAGCAAACCCATGGAATACGCTAAAAACTTATTATGACCAAATAGCAATAAACCCCTGGTTCGCACTGACGCTTAAATGCCATATAAGTGTAAAAGCGGCTCTACAGGACTGCTGCGATCACAAACAACCCGTTGGATAATAGAGATCCAGAGATTGTTGACCGGTTGGTATACTCGGGAAGTAAGACCAACAGTAGAAGATGGATGAAGAGTGGACTAAAGGCTCGTAACTCCAAGGCTATGGCGGTATTCGCCAACCTGGGTCATTTTTAGAGACAATGAGACACCTCTCTGAAGTTTACGTGGGGCAAATGAAAGGGTGTCGCATTTTTTATGACTGTTAAACAGAGGGCCTCTGGACGAACACTGCAGACTATTACCATCAACAGCTGTCATCTTGCAGAAACACTGCTTTAGGATCATAGCGTCGCGCCACAACTTCAATCTCCGTCGAACGCCCCATCAAAATGTACACTTGATTAGAGACCCCGTGGCTTAAAATACTGGTAGTATGAACAATATATTCCGTTGAATAAAAGCAACATGAGGAGAAATACGAGAACATTCACTGGTCGTGGACTGGGGACTTGTCTTCCAGGTTTAATCCTAATACCGACAATGCGACGAGGCGCGCTTGTGAGGCTGTCGCTGAACGTCCAAGCGACTACTAGATGTTACAGTAAAATTGATCAACTAAAACACCACCCTTAAACAACCATGCGCAAATAAATTAAATATCACTCGCAACTGGTCGCATTCCCGTAGATTTCCGAACAGTCCCTTTCAAAAATAAACACTAGACGGTTACGATCAATTGACGGTGGTGTTCAATTCACATAACACCAAAATCCCATGCTGCTCATCAATAGCCAGGTACATGCTAAAAAGAGCCAAGGAACACCATTCAGTTTAGATCGTAAACGACTGTCGAAAACCAATCACTACCTCGCACTTAGTCAACACAAACGAATGCAGAGATGTCACCACAGCAATCCGAGATGTTCACAAGTTGGCTATCAATCAACCTCAGACAATACGCCAGCGTGTCTTAGCGAACACCGAATCGACTTAAGTCAGATTAAGCAACCCTAACCGTGCAATTTCCCTGGCCACAGATAAATCGTAACCACCTAACCACACACTAACATTTGCCCCTAAAGTTGTGGTACGACATTTAGTAAGTGTTCTGTCCAGTCCTACCCAGTTATCTTGATCCTAACGTTCGCTTCTAACGTCACATATCAAAAATCACTTCACGGGTTTTTGTGGGTTGCGTAGTAACACGTTTCGATGAAACCTTTGTAAGTGCAGTGGTTTGCGAGAGAACCGCCGAAAGTAATAATACACAAACGCCATAAAACAATGCTGATGAGACAACTATCAAACAGGTATGTGAGACCCATTTCTTCATACCATCAGGATTATGACAGAGTGAAACATGCCACTCGAAAGCCTCAGAAGTTCAATTAGTTTGTGTGAACAGTTGTCGCGTTTAGTATCATCGTAGCTTCCGTTGACGCGCCATTTGTGTTTCCTCTCCTCCCAATTTGACCGGTTATCTTACCAACTTCAGCACAGGCGACCCAGTAATTTAAGTGCGTTATATTAAAGATGCTTGATGTTAAATGTACGTGCACTATCTTCCTCGAATTAACTGCTTTGTGTATACGTACATTCCCATTCAGGATTGCATTTGTTTGACACTGATTCTCATCGAATCACCACAATTTAACCAAGACATTACTTCAACGTTGATCTCGGGTACATAGTCTCTAACCAATCAGCTAGAATCACCCGAGTGCAAAACGTCAACGGTCTGTGCTGATGTATAGCTGTCAAACAGCCATCAATAAAGTAGCAAGCCCAAGGTGAAAAATAAAAAAGAACAAGGAAGGTAGCCTACCTGGTAAAAACAACATTCAATGACAGTTCAAACATACGACCCAGCCATAAAGAAAGGGAAACAGTTGTCAGAAAGAGAAATTTCTTATGGATTTCACAGCCCCGTGTCATTAACCGCATCGTCTTCACAATCAATTTGGAGAAACAAAACCGTCACGCCACTAAGCCCTACTAACCGCCGTCTCAGAGTTTTTGGCGACCGGCTCCGTGAGCCATGAGAATTCCAGGCCGAGAAACGAACTCCGCTACAGCATTGACAAAATGTGCACGGTGAGCAAGACGACTGGTTGGCATTCCTAGTGTACGGCACAACCACCTAATCATGTGAACATTTCGCGAGGGAACACAGGAACCACTCTGGCATTCATTGCCTAGTTGCTGACCTACCGGCTACGCTTTCAGGCTCTGCTCGTTGACGGTTCCCCACCACAGTGAACAGAAGTTTCAACTGAGATCACGTTCCTGAAATATAACAAGGTACTCGGTCCACACGGGGGCCCAGCCATAATGAAAGGGGCGACAGCTCTGCTTCGGAAACTCTCGGTCATTAAATTCGTTCCAACTGATTGTGGTTCGATTAACATCCTCCCATTTTCAAAATTGGCGAATAAACCACAAAGGGATGAACTTGGTTCGCGTAGCGTCGAATATGTTTGCAGCAACTGTAGACCTTGCATAGTAAACACGACGCGCGAACAACGTTTTGGCAAGGAGCATGCTGGGATTTGCCCAGGCTTTGGCTGCATTGATCACACCAAGTGACCGAAATCTGCTATTTATATGTAAGATCAACAAGTTTTGTCACCTTTGACTCAGTTGACAGCGCTGCATTCTGGGACCGTCCAGTGAGAAAGGATGTCTGAGAATTATGTATAATTACATCCTGAAAGCAGCTCGCTGTCAGACCTGGAGTCAGGGCGCATGTCGTCGTACCGCTGACCTACAGTAAAAAGACTACTCAAATTTCCTTTCCCACTCAGCGTTGCAGTAGGCCAGACTCTAGAGTGAGTTCTGACAGGGTGAAAATAATTATGTGGAACTGTTTCCAAGCTCTCCATTTTGAGATTACAGCATACAATGTTGGATTGACCTTGGGGTTCGCCAGAAGCCAAAGGCGTTCAGTTCAATATCAAGTGCAACGTGCTGTCGTGAGATTGGTGGGAATACGTCTGCTCCCAACCTTGATCATGAGTCATCAAAGGTAGCAGAGATGTCCATGTAGTTTGGGTGTTGCATCAGCACTGGTAGAACGTCCAAATGAGTCGTGAATAAACTAGTTGAGGCTGAGATAGTCCTCGCCAATTTTCGCCACTTGTGACATAAGCACGACCTGTGAAAGGCAGAATGTATAATGTTACGGTTAGGACGGCTTTATTGTATAGCTGGTAAACATGGTCCATCCTCGCGAGGTGTTCGAAGTGTTCTTTTTTAGTCGTCCGAATCGCCGGAGCATTAGCGACGTGTAGTGAGAACACCGCATCAGTATTGACGGAAGTGGCCGACGTGACTTCGAGACAGATACGTTTAATCGACCTATGATCACAATGATCTTGTCGCGCAGGCTTCATTGGTTTAGCTACGTCTCACAAATGATCACTTACCGTTTGCCACACTGTATCTTGTTTACGAGTTACGGATTACGATGTAAACATCGGTTTGAGAGCTAATGTATGACGTAAGTTCAGATCACTCGGGTAAGGCGTTCTTGGCTTCTTGGCTGGGGTCCAGAGGGCAACGGACACGTTTGGTTGAGAACACTGTCTGACATGTCACACGGCAAGGTCAATGGCACCACGTTGCAGTGCAACGCTTTCTTCTCGCAGTACATCTTCCCCCTTAAATTTTATACAATCACTTTTTCCCTTCTCTCATATAATGAAACGTTTGCCACTTGGTGTGATACATTTTCATGTTGCGCACACACAGAATGTACTCGTTGAAACAAATGGATCATTGATTTCACCAACACTTTCTCGTCTTCTTTAAAAAGTCCCGGCATAAGATAATTTGGACCAGCAATCCCATTGCGTTTAGGAGCCGCAACACAACAACGGACCCATGTTTCGGTAGGTTGTTCTAACCCTACCGAACAGGGCACTATATAGCAAATTTGTAGCAGTGATATACTGGAAGAACATAAGGTGAAATGGCGCCCAAAGTACCCTGCTCAGCGGTGTGAGAGTGTGCCGTCTGTCCCGTTGATAGTTTCACTACGGGCGATTAGTAAGGCTAAGCTTGAAGGGTTACGTGGTGCCCTCTTCTCAGTTGGTGATCAGACCACTCCTGAGCTTTTCATGAACGTCCTTCCTGAACTTGTTATACAAATTGTCACCAGGACTATTCCATCTGCCACCTAACAGCTTTAGGGTCATCTCAAAGATCCGATGTTGGTTTGACGCAAAAGAAATCACGCCATATGTAATGATATCCGCTTCGTGAATGGCTTGTAAGATCTCAGTACACACGTCCTCGGGGAGTTCGCAATTAGGACCACTCGCATTGTATCCTAGGCTAGCTTAGGACCTATGTTTTACCGGCGGTCAGATCGGTTTCCAAGCGGGAGCCGCTGCCCAGCGAAACTGTAGACAAAATGACAACGTATCAACGCATTACATGAATTCAAGTATGAGCTCTAATAAAAACGATTAAAATGAGTGGAGCCAAACCACCTACAAATAACAGCTATGTGGTCTATCAGAGAATAGGTGAGATTCGGAGAAGGAGGCGTAAGGTACAAGTTGCACGATGTCCAAAATTAGTACTAGCCAGAAACAGTTTGCGCTGGGTGTGCTGTTGCAATAACGGCCACCAGTATCCAAGCGATACGATACCAACCCAAACCCAAAAAGTGAACGAGTTTAGGCTTCAGCAAGGCGACCGAACTTATTGTTCATCTCCGGCCAAAATGACCGTACCAGAGTAGTGTTGATATAAGGAAGGTTGGTCAAATCCTAGTAAAAGGCGTTCTTGATAGTGATATCAATACAGTCAGTTGGTGTATAAGCAGACATGCATATGAACACTTCGACAATATAGAACAGCCGGAAAACTTACCAATCCAACAAAAGCGTATAAGACTATAAGTATATGCGTGTATATACGTATACGAGTATACTGCTTACGTAGAAGACAGTTACGGATAGCACTGAGGCTCACGTATTTCTCACTATCCTACATTTTCGTTGATGCATAACATGAAACTGAGAAGAAGGAAGTGAATATGGTTTTCTTATTAACTTCACAATCTTCCACCCGTTACCATTTCAGTGGACCTATGTTCTCAAATGAATAAAGACTACTTCCTAGACCATTCGTCGTTTCACTCGCACTTGTTTGCCGTGATCTCACGTTCACCACAGCCTGGACCAGTTGCAAACACTTAAACAGACTACAGTGTTCGACCTTAGTGTTACAAGCTGACGATCATTCCGTGGGCTTTGCGGTTCGTCTCGGGCATTATGACAGAACCTTTGTAATTGTACCGGTTTTAGGAACCATTGCCAAAGACAAGTGTCTGTCGCATCCCCAACTAACAATGTTTTGATGAGTCGATAAAACGGGAAGGCGCACAGATGCAACACAAGCAAGAGCTCCAACACTGGCTACGGAGAGCAGGGCAAACTGGATTTTAGAGCTTAAACAGATTCACCTTGGAACCGTTCCCTGTTTTAATCGTTTTCACGGCTTTCTACTACTACCGTCTGGCTGCCAACACACTCGAAATGGAGCTTCTAGCCGATCGTAAACCGAACGTCAAACCGACCTGTTTATGTCCACCTGGCATCGTTTACTCGGCCATATGCCGCCAGATTGCTAGATTGTTTGATCCAACTAATTTTGATCAGAGTGATGACTTAAACGTGCACAAGCTTGCTCGCATCGATCGGTCCAGTTGGTCCAACACAGCCACGAAACACGGAGGTCAAATATTCGGGTGTTTTGCCAAACGAAGCCGACCATTACCGATGTTGAGCTTAACCAACGCACCAACACCGGCAAACTGGCCGTTGCAAAGCGTTGACATCCAACCGGCTGTTGGTCCGAACAAGCAATTTGTTTATCTACGGAAGATCAGGTTGTCAGATGTGTCCACACATCGACGCATAGAAATTGTCTAGCGCTTCGGTCAATCATGTGATGACACCAAGCACGCCCTGTGTCTGCTCACTCATATCCCTATCGAGCACACCTGTGCCTTACAAATGAGTATTCCTAAGCCACCTGTACGATCGAAAATCCTACTACCTGGCCAAAAACCTGTCTGTCCCACAGGTATCTGGTTCTCTGTCCTAGAAGCCACCACATGTGACTTGTAAGTACCTTTAATGCCACAGAGACCTATGTGGTTGCAACATGACGTCCGTGCACTTGTCATGAAGACCAGAATGATCGGTGCAACTCATCAGGCTCTTAAAAGCACGAATGTGTGACCAGTTTGACCGTTGTCACTCAGCACCACCTTTGAAGAGCTGGAGGAAGACAGCCCGAACCTGGAGCTCTACTACCTGCCAACAAATTGAGAGTCAAACCTACCCAGGATTCTAAGGGAAAGTCGCCTGGAACGCCATAGGTGAACACATTAAAGGCATACTCGGCAGCTTAATGAGTTGTTTTTCATAGTGTTCAGTTTAAACAGCAAGTCGCTGGCTCAAAGTGTATGTTAAAGAGACACTTTTTACACGATCCTCGTAATACCACAGCGACGACAACTAAACGGAGAAAGCAGTAACCACTAACTGTCTGATAGATATTACATGCAGTCCCATCGTTACAATCCTAATCGGACATTTTACGTCTGAGCGCGTGATCTCTGAGCAGAAGAAAACACGAAGCGAGCGTGAACAACCGCATGATGCAGTTACCCATACAGTTTCTCAACAGTGGATAACAATCCTCAACTACGCCGCCGGAAGATGACGGTAATACAGTCAATTCACATCAAACCACTTTATATTAACCAGTTGATGGAAGACAACGATAGTCAAATATTGCAATTCTGCGACGCTTCCAGAAAACAGAGTAAAATGGGTGATAAACAAGCATTAGACGCTCTTCATTACGACGATGAGCGGGTCTTTTGAGGCCACGAGGAAAACAACATACGTTTTTGTTTGTCTCGTTGATGTTGAATCAGTAATGCTACGAGCTGACTACGCAGTACCACCAAGGTAAAAAACAGTTCTCAACCTCAGGTGCACCGCCGGTAAACAGAAAGGTACTAGACACAAAAAAATGATCGCGAAACAGAACTCCGTACGGTGAAGATGTAAAATGCGTCCCATACAAACCAGACAAGACGTTCACCTTAATACATGCGGTTTGTAAGCGAGTGAGGAACGGCGAGTCAAGTAATGTCATTCATACATTTTCTATTGATGAGAAGCTAGCAAATTTCATCGAGATTCCTAAAGGACGTCTTTTTCCAAAATGTCCATGTCGAAGTAGATTAGTAAAAGGACGATCATACGCACTTGGCGAACACCACCTGAAGTAATGGACACCCGAGATAGTTGCTCACAAACTATAATCCTGTTTACGAAGACAACATCTAACGAGCATAGTAGACTCATATATCTCTCGGAGTTCCTTACAGAGGAGTCCCAGGAAGCAGACAAATCAAAGGCTGTTTGATGGTTTGAGACTACTCCGACAGCTGGCTTCTTACAAGATTCGGTGCTCCACGACTCGTCCAGAAGGAGAAATGAGATCAATACATCCACGAACGGGTGGGAATCAGGTCTTCACCAATATATACACCTATAAGTATACATGGGTTGTTAAAGACATTAAGCTCTTTCTGAAAATGAGAATAACAACCCACAAGCATGAATGACGAAATGTCCCTTCAGTTTACGGAACAGTTCGAAAATGTCACAAATCTTGATGTTAGTCCATTAACATGTTCAAAATAGATCGCAGACCTGCATCGGCAGCTGTCTTACTTTAATGGTTAAAGCCCCGTAACAACGTCTACTTTTGACGGACTGCTTTGGAACGCATACAGCAAGACTGAATGAATGGCGCCCACGGTCGCCTCACAAGCAGTGCAAAATTCGGTTCTCGTTAGGCACCGTATTCAAGACCAGAAGAGTTCAAATCACGCTTGCCCTGTCGGAAGTACACAGCTCCTTCGGTATCATCCATCCATCCCTCCACTCAAAACTGAATTGAACCCGAACAGAAAATACTGTGATTCAGGTTGCTGCTCATCTCGCTAGTTGTGTGAAATAGCCTGATGAAAAAGCTACGTAAAATGTTAAAAATCCATCAAACAAGGCTAGGCATAAGAATTAGAAAGGATATGAATGCAGATACTCCATGGGCTGCGGCACACCGCAACGCTTCTAGCCAGCGAGTTGTGATACTGGGGACCCTAGCCCGGCAGGCGATATCGACCCACCTCACTCAGTGGAACAGCCAGAACCTTCATATTTCTTGACCACTTCGTTATTTGATTACCACGCGGTTTTAACCAACTGTTAGTGGTCTTAGTATGTAATGCCTGAGAGGGTGAACGTTCAGATGATATGCGGACTATGTGACCCAACTATCGCGAGCTGCGCAACACGACTAGTTGACCAACTGATCACACATCCCGAGCGTCCCGAAATACTGGCGGCGAACGGTCACACTGTTCATACGATCATCCCACTTGACGTCGGCCAACTGACCAAGATACTGACGGTCGAACACTGCAACTCTGTTGATGTCTTCGATATGATCAGATCACACTTCCAAACCACAGAGTAAAACAGAACGCACGATGACAAGACATTTTAAACGCTAGAGACGGGGCAGGTTAGTGGAGGCAGCTCGTGCCCTTGCTTTCCTCGATGATATCTCATCCGCAACATTTTCCGCTTAACCTTCGTTTATTATTACTACTATTATTCTTAATCCTTTCCAGTAACGTTTCCATTCAAGACATTCCGTCACTTTTTAGGTGAACAGCTGCCTCAGTCACAGTACCCTCTAGTCAGACTCATGAAAGACGATGGAGAAGAGTATCATAAGCGACATACCAACATGTGAAACTGCCCGCAATGCAAAGGAAACTGCCAGCAATAAAGTAGGGGTGTGAATGTACCAGCCTTGAAGCAACACTTAGCATTTCGAAGATGCGAAGCGTATTCCATACAAACCAGTCCGGTTATTCGTCTTGTTCAATGTGGTCTGCACGGCTAAACAACACAATGTCATCTGCCACCGGGGAGAACCTAGTCACAAGCTTGCAGGATACCTCAAAAACACCTTCCAGAATGTTACCGATTACAAGTGAATGAGAGGAAGATAAGACATACCTGACGAGCACCCAGAAGTAGGGAATACCCAAAGTAATTGTCTACAAACCCTCACAGTGCTTACAGCGTGCTCCCAATAGGTTAACGTACTCCACCAGAACACCACTGTGAAGAAATCGGCTTCAGAGGACGTTATGAAGGTCAGACTAGGTCTGTAAAGATCAAGAATGTCGACTATTCGTAGGAGTGTCGAAGCTTCAAGATCCGTCACAAGATAAAAAATAATACTCATCGACACATGACTTTCGTGAGCCAACGTACCATTAATTCACTGAGTAATCTGGACGACTCCAGGGTTGTTAAATAGACCTCTTTCAGAATACACTTCTGTACGATGAGTTTCCACAGTTAGTACGGCTTTCTGCAGTGTTGTATACGTAACACTATCCCGACAAACTTTAGCAGAGCAGTCAAAAACGGTAGTGCGCATGATCTGTTGCCTGACATTTTTATGCATATTATCGCGTGCGTACTACAAAACAGGAGATAATAAAGCAGAAGGTAGCGGTAAGATGTGAAACTAAATATATGAGTGAAACACAAGGCGGATCCACTCGCTAACCAGTCAACGGCATTGTTGCCATGGCAGTGCTAAACTAACAAGTCTTTCTGCACGTGCAGAGGTGGATACCAACGTTTCAGAGCAGCTGGCTCAGCATATCGTTACAACTGGGGTTTATCAGATGCGTACACAACTGCGAATGACCGTGTGAGATCCATCTGGTAATGGCTCTCCAAGAGATGACCAGCGATCGCTGATGCCAGTTGTCTGTATGGCGGTTGCTGGATTTACACATCAGTCCCTTGCACCAGCACCGCATTGCAATATGTGCGCTGATATCCCGTTTAGCACTTCCGTGGCAACGATGCCACTGAATGATTAGTTTGCTTTTACACATGGAACCCGCTTATCGCTTTGTAATCACCGGTTCTGTAGTACGCACTTTGTAATATATGGTATTGTACAGGTTCGCTCACCTGACTGGATCTAGGTGGCATGCTCATCACTGTTGTTCGGTAAGCGTTTATCAAGGCCTAATGGCTCACAACTGTTAGCTATCCTCCGGGCAAATGAATTCTCTACACAATGAACGAGGTTGAGAATGGGCAATTAGTTCTTTCAGACACGGAAAAACAGATACACAAATCTACAACTTACTTTATCGTGAAAGTGCGGACTAGTGTCCCAAGGCGTGTATCGTTGGGTGTCATTGAACGAATTAGGGCTGCCACTTGTTGCGCGGTTGGATTAACAAACGACCCATAATCGCCCCCTGCAGTGACTAACGGAGTACTGTAAAGATGATAACGCAGCACATTAGATGGGACAGTGTCATCATCGCAGGATTCTTTAATAGTCATTGGTTGAGGTAAAGCAGACGCGTCGAACTTGATGACAGATGTCCAATAGCGCAAAGTATCATATGATTTGCCCTTACTACGAAGATTCCAGGGGAGTATCATAACTTCATGGGAAATGGAAGCACTGGCGAACGAATCAGACGTGTAGCGACCACAACCACCAGGTACAGGATCTACAACAGACAAACATTAAAAAATAGGACAATTAAGCTTACACTCCGGACTGAATGCATCAACACGTGCCCAAGCAACCAGTGGGTTTTCGTAATAAGAGTAGATGTACAGCGTGATGTTAGGGTGAGGTCCACTTAATTTACTTACAAGCCCGCAATGCTCAGACCTTTGTGACACGCCAAAATCAAAAGATGGAACGATGGAAGCCAAAAGTGGGTTAAACGGACTGTGCAGCTGAATCATAGCAAATGACGAATGTGGTGGCAAATTAGTGAACACAACGGTACTGATTCCGCTTGGAACCACAATCTCTTCAAATTCACCATGGGCGGTACTGAATTTTTTGAAGACATTGTAAGAACTGACAACTCGTCCCAAATAAACATAAAAGAAAAATAAGGGCACCACAGCCATCCGACCTTGATATTGCAGGGAACGCAAAATCCGCACAGGTAGTTTGCAGAGAGGACTAAATCCTGTAAGCTGATTGGTTTGGTTAGTTCACGAATATCAAGATGATTGATAAATCTGAATCCGCGGAAAATCGGGGGTCTGCGTAACGTTCAACCACTCGATCACAGTTACGTGATGATCCATGAGAGTTCAGTATAACCAGCTTCAATAAACAGAAAACAACGCGGGTAACTCGAATTTCAGGTATCTCAATTAATAATACTGATGAAATATATCTGCAGAAAGTGGCTGCTGTCGTTGGTATACCGTCAAGATACGATTTTGGGAGATCATCTGAGTGATTGTGAATGGAATATTTGAGGAAGTATACAAAATGTGTATTATGATGCGGGAAAAGTTTTGTTTCAATGCGTGAAATTGCGCTTACTTATTAGCGAAATAGGTTGACGAGGTAGTTGAAGTTTTGTGGTGTTTTAGATAGAAGGAGTCAGCAACAAATGATTAATGAACATGCACCGTGTAAATGTAGAGCATTTTCCTCGAACCTGTGCATTCGATATTCCCTGAAATATGTGCCGACAGTTGATATGTTCGTGTGTTTATGATCGTCCCCACGTGTAACTGGAATTGACTGAAATTTGGAGATGCCGTGAGTAAGTAGATAAGGCTGTATGTGATGACTTCCAAACATAATGCGGGTAAACGTCGGCGTGGTTTGCTTAGCGCGTATACAGCTCACCGTAAACGGGCGTAAGCTGTTTTGGATTTATAGTAAAAAGATATCGGTAAGTTTTTGTAGTTATATGACCACCAAGGAGATAAAGTTCCATGCGTTCTCAGAAAAGCAGAGAGGTTTTAAGACTAGTGGAGCGTTGTACCTCATGAAGCATTTCGAAGTGACTTGCTCGACGTTCAGCTTACCTGCACCCCACAGTCACAACGTCACGACATATGGTTGGACACACTAAAATCTATGTTCGACGGTCAGCCTACTTGCACCCTTCAGTCGAAATGCCACGGCGGCGGATATGGAGTGCTAGAGGATCTACTTGTGGCGGTTGGTTCCACGAGTGGATCGACGTTTACCACATCAGAGGACCGTCTGAGTAACTGCACTTGCTCTCTGCGTGCGAAACATATGTGCGTGTACCTATTGTTGTCGTCTCTCATGCCACGCAGCACGCTGTTTCTCCCTATATGATGCAGGATTTATGGCAGTTTCTCTGCTTCATTGGTGCACGCTAACCCACTTGTTTGTTACTGGCGGTTTCAACCGAGGACGAATGTTGCAAATATCCATGGTAGTTATATACTTGCCATAAACATCTGCAACACACTGCTCCAACTCAGCAGCTGGGGTGTTGTACTAGGAAAGTTGTCCCGAATCGTTCACTTTATTGTTTGTGAGCCGACGAGTCCTTAGATGTGCATCGACAGCCAGGCAGTTATGCCGTGTTTGTGCTGCATTGTGAAGGAGCTAACAACAAACCCGGTGTTTCTCCTAACCACGTTAAAGCGTGACTGGCAGCAGGTACCGCGGGAACTATGCTGTGGGAAGTATGTGAACTCAACTCACTAAACACCTCGTACTCCACGGCTTTCGCTCTTACGTCGCCTGTGTATTATACAGCAGAACGCCGTCTACCACGTAAACTCAACGGCAATCACACTCTCACGGTCATTTTTCGACCTTCCACTGTCTGCTTTCTTGCTTAAACCAAGCACGTACATAACACTGTGATCCGTCTTGTACCTATCTAAGCAACTTTGAACCCGCTGAAGCTAACAAATTCGCAACCCTCAAAGACATCTTTAAAGTCCTGTAAATAATCCATAACCTAAAATGGAATATAGGATAACATCAGTCAAGTATTAATCACACGTGAAAAATTCTTCGCAAGGTACCACATTTGTATAATCACAACACGTACCATCGCTACTTTCGATCTCGGTGCCAAATGAAGAACAGTCCGATTCACAGACGACTAAAACAAATTTTTTCAACTTTCCTGATGCTCTCTGTCAGAGAAATCGATGATTTTCACATTCCTGGGCGATGCCACAGAAATATCGCCTAGTATTCATTGATTTCTCGTTGTATCGCTATCTAACGGCAGATTTCACTTCCAACGGAGAATTTCCATCAATAATACTCGAACCGTATGCTCAAGGTCTAAGGCAGCCAGTTTCAGTTGGTTCACTTTAAAGAGCATTAACTGAGGGTCTACCAATCCGGAAGGCCTCCAATAAAAATAGTGTGCGGCACTGTTGCAGGGGATTGCACCAAGCACAACACCAGAGATGCTACGGGTTCAGGTGGTTCAGGTGGTTCAGTGGGTGATGGGCGAAAATAGGATGGGACAAGTTTTGATGGTTCCGTTCCGCTAACCGAGAACTCCGTGTATCGGAGGGCAAGTTACACAAAGCTGGTTCTCCTGATTGTGCTGAAGGACTGATTTGGGAATAAATAAATGGCGCATTTGAAAAATGCGTGTCTATCGCTATTGTGCACGTCGATCCAACAGTCTAACAAGCCTGACTAAGTTTCAATTAACTGGAAGGCTGGAAGTATTCTGAGTCTGTCTGTCGGAGCGCATTTACCGGTCCAAAAATATGCTCGTGCTAACGGTTACTAAACCTACCAGCTTACTGTTGCTGGAGGAAGTTCCTGAGACAAAGTTGGTATAGCTATCGGTCATGTTTGCGCAGGCCGTCTTCATCTGTTAGGACGAAGAGCTGCTCCAAAAGCAACGTCAGGTGGGAATTTTGTAAGAATTGTATCATAACGAAGTGGCCGAAATCCAAGTGGATATGGTTCAATTCGCGCCCCATGTGCCACGTAAAGTTAACCAAAGATCGATTTGAAAATAGTATGATAAACGCGCAAATCGTCTAGTATGTCTTCCCTCAAGCCGGTCCATGAGACTTCGGTAGGAGACGTCTCTATCATAGCCACCTCACTGTGATTGTTATAAGATAGTTTGCGTGACACCCAGATGCCTGTATCCCATTTCAGGAAAACTGCTGAATTCCGGCATGTCGAGTGCATTGTAGACCACGGGAGCATCTTTAGAATCCACACCCAGTAATATGCACTTACACCCATCACATATTTCGCTGGACACCAATCATCTGACGAGCGCTTGTCCGTGTCAAGATCAGTCCGTAATCCATTGGAATCAGTAGCCTTCCATTGTTGTATGTCGTCAACGTACACAACACTGTTTGCTGGAAGTATCTTCTGGAGAATGACTGATGTGAATGGAAACAAAAGCTGAACACTGAAGAATCCTCGCAGAAGTCGGGAAGAGAGATAGAAAGCTTGGCACAATTTTGACTTTTGACGCGTGAGCAAAATTAGGAAGAATCCAGTAAGAACCCTCGTCCTGAATGCCACACTGTTCAAGCTCAAGATCAACAGCACCTTGCGGGATCAGTCAAGAACATTAACAACATCTAAGGAAATAAGATTCGAGCCGGAAGCAACCTGGCTGTAAATCGGATTTATGGAAATCCTGCCGGTCAATGTAATCAGTAGCATACAGGGATAGAATTCGGTTCAAGTAGTAGTCGCACTTCATTGCACATCCTTCAAAATTTTGTTTCCCCGCTTACTTTTGCTTTAGTGTAGTTGTTGTTACTTATAACCTAGGAAAAATCATGTAGCTTACTGTGCACCCCGGTGAAAGGTCGTGCCGCATCTCTATATATTTAGTCTTTTAGGCCAGTGGGGTGAGCTCGGTGAATCTTGGGTTCTATTGCAGTGCGTGTTTTGACGGTGAGAAGTGCATTATGTTCTATTCTTCTGGCTTATCCCCAAGGATGCTTTTAGTTAGATCAACAAGCTGCTCAGTCTCAGTGAATGAGTTTGGCCATGTCCAGTGCTACACAGGAGATATATATATAAATAAATAATAAATAATATATATTTCCCAACGCATGTGTGAGAAACGCGCTTGGTTACGCGCGATCACTGTGGATATTTGCAAACCATACATAAACGAATAATTTAACAGTAGCACAAACGTGAAGTTTCTTGCAAGAATTACGTGGTCAAAGAGG
>QNGE01000794.1:6958-123920 GCA_008508345.1 Paragonimus westermani | reverse complement strand
ACCTTCGAGGTATGACGACAGCCAGCTATACAAGGGATCTTGTATGCCAAAGGATGCTATTTTGATCAAGAGGCGCTTATGAGGCACACGATCGAATGCCTTTTGCATGTCCAAGAGTATGATAATTACCGCACTTCCATCATTGACGGACGTCGATATATGGTTCAAGAATTCCAGACAGAATACACACGTTCTAATTGGGTTGATAAAATAGTCAGCTTGCTGGTGCATGATACTTTATTTACGCAATAATTCTTTCATTTCCGGCTGGTCGGTTATAAATTAGGCAACGGTCTTTCTACTGAATCTATGTTCATAATATGTCTCTGAGTAATAAGAAATATACCTGAATTGACTCGTTCCGACACCTATCACGTGGCAAAACTTGACAAGGAATGATGTGAACCGTTCCCAGTTAACTGTTATGATTCGTAGTCAAGTATTGTACGGGTTTGTGCACACCTTTCAGTTAGGTTCGTCTACACATTTGGTCGAGAGCACGTGGCGAATCTTTTAACTTGAGCGGTTACCGCAACAATCCATGGGAGCCTCCGCGCTCTCTCCCACTTCTCACGATCAGCTGAATTGTTGGTTATTAAAATGATTCCCGCCAATCTAACTAACCCTCAAAATTGAACGTTTTGCTCCTTGTACCGCGGATAAAAGTACTTGTGAAGGGTTGTCCGAAATCACATTATGATACTACCTGAACTTTTCATGTAGTAACCTTCTCAGCCCAGCGGGCTTCAACGTGGCAGATGTTCCTCCGACTGCATAAATGTCTTCCGTTTCCGATCATGCATGAACCTCTGTACACAATACTTATTGCCATAGTTTTGCATCGCTATAGTGTCTTTCAAAGCTTTATAATGTTGTTGGTTAGGCTGCCACAGGTGTATTCAGCTTCACACCGCTCGCCGTCGATGATATTCACCAAATTGTCGACGAGACAGATTATCTAAATTTTCAACTGAATCTTCGCTGATTATCAGATTCCGCAACGCTGGTTTCTCTTTTGGCATGCAATCTGAGATCTTCAATATTTCCTGAGATATGTATCAAATTTTTAACTAAAATAATGTGAAAATTCCGAACCAACCCCATTCACCCAAATATTCACCCCTCTGCATTAAACCTCCCCTGTTTCTGGACGTTAATTTTGACCATTACCTTGTTTTGTCACGTCAATTTGATGGTTGTGCGAATAGCCAGTTGTCGGTCATTGTGCTTTACTTGAGTTTCGCGTGCACTCCTTCTTTTGAGCTCGGCTCATCCCTACTGTTTTGAAGCTGTTCAGTGTTCGGAATAGCTCCTTTGGGTATGAATGCCTTATTATGTGTATATAGCTCACATTTAGCCCGTTTATCAGCGAACTGTAACCCATTCCCCGGAAACGATCTGTTGATCGAAACCGTTGAGGTTGTCGAAATGTCCATTTCGATAATTTGTTCAGTAGTACAGTGACAGTACGATCCAATCGTGTTTCGAATATTTGGGATCATTAGTCTATCGCTACGCACTGCTCAAAGTCTTCGTGGAAGATCGTACAGGATGTCTACAATTTTTCATTCAACCTGAAGAATCATTGTGCAAACACCAACGAACTTTTGGTGCTTATCGGCTCGGTCTTCAAGGCCAAATATTTTGTTCACTTGGGCAATGGTTTCTACTCCTTCAGCATTTTCAGCTGCCATTTTTTGCTGCCAAACTGATGGGTTTTCTTTCAAACGTTTTTTGGTCATGTGTTGGCCTGCAGACGTGCTGCACTTGCGTGATTCCAGGTCAGTTATGTGAGCCAATAAATTTTCCGGATCATGTCGTAACTGGTCCCGCACCGATCTTGAGAATTTACAGATTTTTGTTTCCTGCCACATCAGTTCCAAACGTTAATCCGTCGTACTGGGTAAATACAGACGACAGTCTCTTCATTGGCAAATGGCTTCGCATAAATTGAGTACTAGGCGTTAACACAATCGTTCGTTACTTGTGTCAAACGTTTTCGCTTCCTGCCGTAGATTGTGGCTTTACGTTAACCAGCGCTTTAGTTTAAAAGTTGTGTCAACATTTCACTTTAGTCATATGAATTTCCGACGTAATCCCATCCCTCTCAAGTGTCTACACCGTACGTTCTACCTACCCTGTCTCTGAGGGCTGAGTAGACCGCAACCCGGATAACTCTTTTCGTTGCTTCAATTTAGTGAGTATGGGACAAACCAGTTGTCTATCACTGTATTTTGCTTGAGTGGCGTGTATATGATCTCTTCATACCTTGCCTTGTTCACATCATTTTTAACCGCTTGACCGATCGAAAACACTGTTGAGTATGAATGTCACATTATGTGGTCTTAATTCAGCTTCGGCCTGTCTGGCATAAAATTGTGTTGTATCTTCCGAGAACAATCTATTGATTGAGACTGTTGAGGGCGTCTAACCATTTACTCTGATAATTTGTTCAGTAGTACTGTTGTGTTGTTACCTGACCTCTTTTTGACTAGTCGGAATCGTCTGTCTAATACTGCGCGTTGTCCAGCGCCCTCCTGGAAGATCGCGCATCAGTGGCGCTTTCCCACTGATCGTGACAAGATTCTGCTTTTCTAGAGGTCAGCGAATTAGCTCATGTTACTCACCGTTTTCAGCTAACCAATCAAGCGATTTCCTTGTTCACTGATCGGCTCGGTCTTTGTTGAATTCTCGTGGACATTGTTTTTAATGGTGCATTTGGTAGAATGCTTCTATTGCACCACTTATTCTATGTAACACCACTGTTTTGGTCTGACCGTTAAACTATTGTGAGCGATGTTGACGGTGCTGTTTAACTTCAGACTGATACCATGCAGTATTCACAGTGCCGACTTCATGTAGCGCGAGTTTCCGCAGGAGATGGCAAATGGGTCTACAGATGTCTGCCTCGTTCCTTACAGGTGTATTTGCCACCACATTACACCAAAATTTTTGCAACCGTCCTGATTTATTCGCATCATCCGAACTGTTTATTTTCGACCAGTTCATCCGCCAGCATCAATCAGTTACTCACGTTCGGAGGTGAGGCGTGATTTCACAAGCTAAGCGTCACTGATGAATCTCAAATCGTGCATATTAAATCGTTCGCTAACGCTTCAAGTTCACACCACATTACGCATAATCGGTTGATCAAATGAGCGCCTACCTCATTGTTCCACAACAGATGAGGTAATCTCTTTCCGAAGCGGTTTGTGGAACGCATGCTTAAAAAGTGAATTTAATACTATACTGATCCTATCAGTGTACAAGGGAGTCAGACCCTCCAACTCGAACGTGAAAATTCCCTAGAAGTTGAACGAAGAATGTGCCTGTGAAACAAATTCAACAACTAGGCACCGTTCAGTAACGGTGAACGACAAAACGCGACTGAGCACACTCAAACAATCAGTCATTATTTGGGTTGGAGTAATGAGACTGTTCGTGTTCCGGGAAATGACAGAAGCTATCAGCTACCCGAAAAAACTGTAGGACGGTATCTAGTTTGATCATCGTTGTTGTTGCCGTTAAGTCTGAATAAAGAAGAAAGAAACCGTTGCAGCAGTTAGCCTAAGAATAAGGGTGTTTAACGCAAATGGACTTTGAGGAAAACGATAAACCAAAGGGCCACCCCTCAACACCAATCACGCTAAGCACAGCACTTACAAAAATGGCGTAACAGACCTCAACAAAATTAACACTGCCAAGTTGAAAGCTCTAATAGAGAATAATTTGAAATTTTCATTTTTTGATTCGCCTTTTACTACTTGCCTCCCAGATGGTAGCCGGAATTATTGCAGTTCTTCTCCATTCGACGTTCCTCTAAACTAATCAGTCGCTTTACTTAAAAAAATAAGTGAAAGGGTATTTCTCAACGCACATGTGAGGAACAGGCTGGGTTATGCGCGATCAATGGAGATATTTACAAACGATACGGAACAACTAATTAAACAGTAGCACAAACGTAAAGCTTGCTATCAAGAACGACGTGATCAAAAACAAATGACTGCATTTTATGAAACTGACACACTCAAAAAAGGAAAGGACAGTCATCCCGCTTCACAGATTTAGTCCCCCCAAAATGGGATGTTACACTAATTTACTTTCTACAAGGTTGTAAGATGGGTAATTTTTTAAATAGCTCAAGGTCACCCTGGGGAGAACGTCCAAACGCATCTTTGGAGTGTTTCGTCATTGAGGGATAAAATTGGCCTCCGGGAAATATGAAGATAGGTCGGCTTTGGCGAGGCAGAGCGGAAAGTCCCGGAATCCATCAAGCGATTGGGCAGAGTCCGACGCAGTATTTGGTCGATTGCTCAAAAACGTCAGAAGTTGAACATTTCTAGAACCGTTCAGCCAAGACGAAGCTCTGGCCTTCCATCCGTTGTAGAGGAAATTCCTCGCTCAACAGATATTTATGGGGATTGTAGTTCTATAGTAAACTACCGGAGCAGTGTTCTTCTAACATGCTGCACTAATATAAAATATACATATATATACAGGAGTAGGATACAATAGGAGATCCCAGTACCATGACCAATTACCGGTTTTGTCATCTCTTATTTGAAAGGAAAAAATATTTTCTCCCAACCATCCCCCATGTAACACCTGCCGATTATGGCTTACACAGGGAAATATTTTCAAGGTCGTTCTTAATGGAAAAATGTTACTTTGATGCAACTCCGTGTTTTTCAAATAATTTTCGAAGTGCAAAATCGAAATTCCAGGCAAAATAACCGTTGACTTAGTTCAGGTCTGTTACGCTACCTTAAGAGTGCAGAACTTTGATTGGTTTTGTAAAGTGGCCCCGCACTATGCTTTCTTCCCTAAGGAAACCACATTATTCATCTTCATCTTTACAGCGGCCAACATTAATGTTTCCACTGCCCTTATTTGGCCCAAGCCCTTTAACGCATGGATGCCGAAATTATACACTTTCCACATTTTTTCTTGAGTAACTTATTAGTTCCGTCGTTCCTGGATGAGCGAAAAGCCGTTTTACTCTGATAAATCGATCACCATTCGAATGTGGCTGTAAGAAAGCAAACCAGTCAAATCTCAGAAAGCGTCTCCAGCATCAATCAAATCTTGTGCTTACAGGTTGTTCGGCAGGCTTCCGGATACAACATACACCCGACCGTTCCTATGGTTAAGAAGAAGAAATTCTAAATTGAACTACCATTCAAAGTTGCACTCCTTCATTTTGAACCACAAAACCTCTCGTCGCATCCATTAGGCAAGGGTACAGTGTAGCTGAAATCGTAGTCATTGACCGAGCTCCAAACTTACCGTTACCTTCACTAAAGAGGAAGCAACTTATTGGCACGAATTCACATTGTGTTTATCGATATGTGGGTGACTGAGGCGAAAGTTACACCGGAGGAACCGATAGATGCTTGGAATCTAGGATGACAAAATGAGTTCGAGATGTGACTGCGCTGTTCAGGGATCGCGCAAACTTCCGGCCTCTTCTGCCGCCAGAAACATGTTGGCCACTGGTCACCGGCTTAATCCCAAATCAACCTTCAGGATGATAGTGCATCACGCTGACTGGCGTTGCCGGTGTTTCGCAGAGGCGGTCGCGACTAGCCCTCTTAAACCACCATTGTGTGTACAAAAGCAAATAGACTCAAACCTTAGAATCTTACGTACCCAGTAATTCTCTTCTGTCGTTCTCCACCCCGTTTGCTACTTTACTCCATTGCCCCTCACCCCATTAGTGTCATGTACATGTTCCTGGTTATTCTTAGTGCATACTGAAGAGACAATAAGGAATGCTAGCATATACCGATATTCGTCTTCCTACTGCTATGTTCAACTCTATGAGGGGTACCAATGTTTTCACTAATCATTTGTTCGAGCGGGATCAACCCCGTTTTATCGTCCACCATTTACCGAGGAGGGGTAACAGCGCTGTCTTGTCATGGAATCCCGGCATTCTGCGAGAACGACGAAGTCGGACATTGTGGAAATTACCAACGACCGTGAAACTTATGGCGTTATGAAAGCTGATCCTGGTTCTCTGAGCCAGAATTCGCCCACCGGACGACCAGGCACTTCACTGTCACGCAAGGCTGTTACAATGTACCGCGAAACATTTCACTTCTTGGATGAGAATCAGTTGGATACTCACAACTGCGGTGCCGTCCCCCTTTCTATTAAACTTAATTTTTCAAAGTCAGCAGAGGACTAGTATGCCAAGTGTTTCAGGTGTTTTCTAATACCTTTCTTAATGATAGGGTCTCCCCTTCACCGAGTGCTGTTAAGCATGGCCGCTGTTTGTTTGAGGTCCCTAGAAATATGCAGGAATCCGGTCTGAGGGTAACGATAGGTGCGGTGGTGGCCCCATCCGAGAAGATGGAGAGTGTGTCCAAATACACCACTGTTTTGTGCGCTCGGTTTGATCGTACTTGTATGAATGTTTTTAATTAAGTTTCTAATGATCTGTTAGAAGGAGGGATGACCTTAATTTCAGAAGAACTGTAACCGAGACACACGCTACTGGAGTTCCATTGAATACGCCACAGTCCCGTGGAATCAGGACCGCTGCCGACGGCCGGAATTAATTTATTACGAGGCCAAGTGCTAATATAAGCGCCTATGTTCAACAGCGGGCATCAGAAAACCCTTTGTGTAGACCATTCTGAGTCGTTAAGGCGGGCTGTCAAACCGTTGGCTGTTGAAGCCAGTCCTCCAAAAATTGAGTTGAATAGTTCTGATAGATCTCTAAAGAAAAACTTTACTTCTGTCGGAAATTTTGTAGGTAACTTGAAAATAAATTAGTTGGCGAAGGATCGTACCTTTCTTATTTGTTGCATCGTTATCGTGGTAGGGTGAAAGAGGAAGTTAAGCACTGTGCACTCTTACCAGAGGAGATGGAGCTCACAGAGGTTGTAAGGTTTCTGCGCCAGCAGTCTGGCCACCGACAAGACATCACGCAAGCCATATGTAAGGTTTTCATGGGTCCTAAATTAGTCGCCGGCCATGTTGATGGTTTGGTTGTACTAGCCAGTCTGATGAGGGGCCGTCAGATGATGTTGATGCAGCTAGATTACTGCGCAGAGCTAAACTGCTCAGCCAACTTGAATGAAGCAGTTGAGCGATTACCTTACCACCTCTAGAAGAGACGAGTAGAAGTTACTGAGAACATAACGGAGTGTGGAAGAGAACCTATCTTTGACGACCTATTGAACTTTGTGGATGAAAGGGTGGCGGTCGGCGCCAGTCAGTGTGGTCAGTTGGTTGCTCGCTCAGAAAGCAGGATGAGTAACTCACTATTCTTTGTAGCCTTTAGAGTCAGGTGTTCGAAAAGCAACGTTGGAGTAGACGTGCCTTATGAAAAAGTGAACTTGAGGTGTTTGGGTTGGAGAGGCAACCACGATATATCTGGTTGTGACTGATTCAGTCATCATTCTTTGGAGCAACGCAAAGCACTGCTGAAAAAATCGGACCCTGTTTTGCTTGCTTGAAGGTGAACCGTGTGGCAAGGCCTCATACGGTACAGATACGATGTGCGGTACCGGTTTGCCGCCGACTTCATTACATGTTCGTTCATGAGAACAAGCCTGAATTGTGCAAGGAGGAGACGACAAGAGCATCCTTGTGCGGTGTTACGAGCAAGAGTTATGACCGAAAGCAGTGCAATACTCAACGAAGGTCACACCGGGGATGAGATAGATAAATGTTGCACAACAGTGTGAAGGCTGGGAAACGCCTTGTTGAATTGAAGAAAAGGTTAGTTTGAGGCGCAGAAATAATGTAGCACATCAGGAAGCACCAAGTAGGCAAGAATGTCACGACCATAACACGGAGATGGCGTTTGCCACACCATGTTGTACTTAACACGAATAAGCACGGTAAGATACGGATAGTCTTTGAATGCGTTGAGGAACTTCGGCATGTGTCTCTCAAAAAAACAGCACTACACGGTCCGGACCTGAATGACAATTTGTTTAGAGTGCTTATGCGTTTTCGCAAATATCCGGTGGCAGTCTCCGGTGACAGTGGACATATGTTCCTGCAAGTGAGAGCTTCATGACGTGACCAGGGTCCATTAATTTTTTTCTCTGGTGGGGCTCTGAATCGTTTGAAGTACTGTCGGAAACTTGCGGGGTGAATGTCCACCCCTTTGGATGGACATCGTCGGCACGTCGTGCTAATTTGGCGCCACAAAAAATAGACGTAGATAACCAGGAGAAGTTTCTACCGAAGACTGCAGACGTACTGTAAGAAAACTTCTACGTGAATGGCTCCCTAGTGTCATTAGACGCAATATCCGAGGCTAGAGCTGTGGTAGGTGGACTTCGAACGATGCTGCGGCTGTGCGGGTTTGGACACACCAACCTTGGTTGTTACCAGGGCATCGGTCGGGTCTCCGATATAAAGGAGTATGATCGGGTGTGTTGGGAAGTTTGTTGATAGATAGAATAGCATTGCCCAAGTGTACTGTTCATAGAAGTTCGACAGAGAGCCTTGTCGAATCGCAAAACTTCTGTGTAGTCGGTCACGAAACAGATTTTTTGCCTCAGATAATGGTATTCGATGCGGCTTTTTGATGGGAAAATCTGGGGTGACCTCAAAAGGCAATTAGCATACCAAAGCTGGAACTCACGGCGGCCGTTCCATCATGCAAGCTGATGTGTACCCTGATTTGCGAGTCAAAAATTCTAACAAGTAATGTGTTGTGGACAGATTCCACCAAAATGATTCCATGCCTACTAAACACTTCATCGCACTTCGCAGCTTTCGTTGCCAATCGTGTAGAGCTTATCCACTACCTCAATTCTGTCTCCCATGGGGTACACGTGCCTTCAGAATTAAACCCGATCCATGTGGCATCTAGTGATTGTCGCAGGCCTTGAGCGAGGAGATGAACCTCTGACTGCGAGGTCCGAGCTTCCCACTGCAACTAGAAGGACGGGGGCCGAACAGACCAACTTCTTCTTGCTTGCTAAAAAATACGCCGAGATAAAGCGCACTCACACGATTACCATTGAATCTGACTTTGAATTTACACCAGATCAGCTGATGCCAAAATACTCCAGTTGTACTAAGCCACTGCGGTTATGTTAGCTTTGTGTCCCTGATGATGTGCGCTAGACAAGGTGCGTCAATCTGAGTAGGACCCCTCCGTACGTCCGGAATCAACTCTTGTTGTCTCGAACTAATGGAAATCGCGCTAGAGCGCGAGTTCTGCAAGGAACTCAGGGTACCGAGACCGTCCATCATAAACCCTGGTAAGGTGGGTAGACTTGAAAGATTACGGCCTGCGTTGATAGGTGGAGCGCTGCGTTTTGTTGGTAGAATCCGACCAGAAAATGAAGAAGGTGTGATACTAATGATTAGCACTTGTCACAGTGCTGTCACAAGCTTTTTGATACTTCACCATTAAGAACTCGAAGGGCACATGGGGCCTCGTATGTATGTGCCAGCATTAGAAGACGGTTCCAGATTTTGAAAGGTATGGTGGCCGTTAAACGAGTGTTAGGTGAGTGCCGTCACTGCAAAAGTGTTCGTGCTGAACAGGCGAAGATGCCAATCGCATCGGTGAAAGTGTTGATGGACAGTTGCCCATTCATGGACTATGAGATGGACTATTCCGGTCCATTCAAGGTGCGTAGAGTAAGGGGCTAGCTCATACGTTATGACTGCAGACCCATGCCACTCACAAAGGAGTAGCCCATTCCATGTATACGGACTCTTTTCTGATGGCTCTGGTGCAATTTTTAGGACCGCGGGGAACACCAGAGGCCGTTCACAATGAAAAGGCTTACAAATATGTTAAAGCCAACGTGCTGCTGAAACGAAGGCTACGAGAGTCGGACTAGTATGTGCTGGCAGGTAAGCCATCGAATCAAAAAGTGATTGACAGTCTAGTCCTCCTAGTGCATGCCATCTAGGCGGGGCCTGGAAAAGAATGATTTGAACAGTGAGACAAGTGCCGCTGCCATCCTACGTAAAGTAGCCTTATGGTGATGCCGTTTTCAGCAACTTCTAGGAATAACATTTCGTCGGTCAGTGTCTGCCTGGAATCCTGCAAAAAGGAAGACATAGCATCAATATATCGTATAAACAGGGGGCTGGATAGGGCGTGACACATGTTTCGGTGTAACGTGCTAGTATTCTTGTTGGTAAACATTCCCAATATCGTGTGGTTGCATAATTCCATCTCGGCGAGATCTTCAGAACGCCGCGAAATTGAGCACTTTCAGGATAAGGGATTGTGTGCCTTATCTCGAAAATAACAATGAACTCATTCTTAAGACGGAAAAAATAAGCTAACACTTATAATCAGGATGTCCCGTGAAAACAGTGGAAAGTGTGTCAGTCACCGAACTGGTACCTTCGGCATTCATTCAGTGTATTTCAATTTTTTGTCGATACTGTTTATTTACAGTTGATGAACTGTGGCCACTTTGCTTTAACTTTCCACTGATCGTTTATTTGTAAAACAGATTTGCGTCAAACTGAACGTTATCACTTTGGGACGACCTCCAATACCAGCTCCTGCGAAAGCCATAATCTCCTTAGGCTGCATTTTCACATGCGCCTACGAAAAACGAAATCACCTAGATATTCAAAAACGTTAAAGTTCGCGCGTATGGGAGGCAGTTCCGAACCCATCGTCTTATCTAAAGTTCGAGCCTGCGAAGAGCAGGTTTCGCATTCCATTTGAAGATGAAACATCCTGTGAAGTAAGCAACGAGGAACACAGTGGGCCCCTCAAAATTGTCCTCGTCTATATAGAGAACGAACCTTGGATTCGGCCGACGAAAGCAACTTGCGCAGAATTTCCAAACGGGATTTACTTTATTGTTCACGCGGACGATATTTCTCCATTTTCGCCCACCAGCGTTTGGACAATTTATCAGATATATCCGTAGTTCATCCGCATCAAAGCTCGTATAACGGCGGATTCATAACACAGCTAGTTCTGTGTGCCTCCACAAAACCGAACGCCCATTCATCCGTCCATCCACTCAAAGCGCTATCCGTGGTACTATCTGCGGCAATCACTTTACTGTTCTGCCGCCCTTTCCCACATAGACAGTCAGTGAGCCTTATCTAATACACTGGTTTCGTGGGTACTGAGCTGGCATAAATGGTGGTTTGGTTTTTGGTAAGCCGATTACTAGGCTAATCCTGATTTGAAAGCGTGTTTCGTGGGGTTTGTGGTGAACACCTTTTGCCGCCCTCTCAGCCCGAGTAAACTTCTAGAACCTTCTTCTCTAGTGATCACTGACATCATCAAAAGGAACCTGTTCAATTTTAATACGGAGCTCATTTTTTATGTTAGGCAACTATTGACCGTGGATTTCGATTAACTGAGTACAGTCATACGTGCACCATAAGTTAGCATAAACTCCGAGAACTTTTGATTATTTGTGGACTGGTCCCTGTTTGTTTTTCCGTCTCTCTCACTCTAAGATAAACAAAAAGAGCAACAAGAATAACGGTCGTAGTGCATGTGACACTCGCTCACCTTAAGCAACCGACCACTGTAAGTCCTGTGAAGCATCTACTAGCATTCACAAACTACCGTTGGTGGGCTAACGACGAATGTGACCGCCCGATTCAAGCTGCGGTCCACGGGAATATTGTTTGGCACCCGACGAACGGTTTGTCGCATCTATGTGTAAGTTGTGGACTGTCTCACCTCAAACTCGACCTCAGCTGTGGCAAGTCTACCGTTGAAAACAGAATTGTCAGCAGTGACTGTTGAAATCAGTATCGACTCAGACACTCACGGTGGTCGGTCATAAACACAAACAGACAGGTTCAAATCAGTCTCACAAAATTCTACCCATCCCTAAGACAGACCCTTAATTAGAATGGCTGGCCATAAGTCCCCAGTTTCAACCTATCCATCAAAAACTAGGCCAGTTGGTGACATAGGGCTTCCAAAACTGCCTGGCAATCCGCCGCATATAGCATTCGGCGACGCAGTCGATGACCTCTCTGAACCACAACTACCATCTCTAACCAATAGGTATATCAAACCATTTCAGGTGTTCTGACCAGCACTTCAGCCGTTTATCGGTCGTGAGATTCAGTTTGCTTCAAAATAGTACAAAAATCCTCGCTGACAAATACGTGCATAACAGTGGTCAATGGGGTGTTTCCGTCAAAGCTCTAAGACTGAACAGCAACCCTTTCGGAAACCTAGTCGGCTTTTACGATCCAGATACTTAACACATCGAAAGGCCAAAGCTTACAAAGGTCATCTCTGACTTTCAAGTTTATGTGCAAAAGGTTTTGTTGAAGGATTTTTCCGTCCCGGCCGGACGCCTAGGAGATATCCGTAATGGAGCTGGTTTGACTAGTTCGAAGCGTCTTAAGCGAAGAGCTCATCATATATCAGCATCCTCTTCCGACCAAGTCAAGCAAAATTGCGTAATTATGCATGGGAGCCCCAGGGGCCATGACGTGAACTACGACCATGATCAGTGGTTCGTTACTTCCTGTAGACTGGAAAAAGTAGCGTTAGCTACCAGTATATTTTGTCCACCTAGAGCGCTGCATCTATCCATGCTCAGGACAAGTGCATTTCAGAAGGTCACCATTTTATCAGAACTAATGCCTGCAGAGACCACGGATTTGTGGCACAGAGATTAGTACAACGTGCGCAATAGGTGTCACCTATCAGCCCCTGAACGTCATGTCACATAATGATGAATACTTCATTACAACTGTGAAGTTTATCGCAGCGAGGGATTTTTCGGAATTTTCCATTACCAGCGATTTCAACCTTCCTCATATAGGTTTCCAACTTCTGACCACATCTGGAAAACCTGAATGCTCAGCTTACAGATTCTTCACCGTCGCTCTATACCTAGGTCTAACAAACCATGTACACACCTCAACGAGATGGCTTACGGGTACTCTATCGCTTCAGGTAGATTTCATGTCATCAAATGAACACAATGTGGCAGCATACCTAATTCAAGCCGCTCCGCTGAGGTTAAACGATTTTATCGCTGTGTTGTTTGATTTCATCTGCAATACTACGTGAGTGGAAGACTCTTCTGGAAGCCAGCACGCGGTACATCGTGCAACTATACTAAAATATTAAAATGGACGTTGAGTAAGGCCCGATGCACAGTCAATTACAATTGAACAACCTTCAGTGCTGCCGTTTACGGGACCACGGAAAGGCCTGTGCCTTTTAGGCTTTTACAGCTGCAGACGTCGAGGCAGTGGCTGGAGCGCAGTACCGCAAGCTCATGGTCGCTAAACGTGAGGCGTGGGGTCTGGTTTAGTGCGAAATTACTGAAGAGGTCCATCTATCACACACAGCATTGCGTAACGGATGAATTACGGTAGTTACACACAAGTCTGTCCACGAGGGCTGTCGTGCAGAAAACCGGAGTCAAACCCTGGGTATCGAAACCTAAACCAGGTGTGCACGGTATAGAGATCCCTGAGGTAACTACTAAAACAAACAATGAGTTGACTGAAGCTATCGCCTTACAACGGAATGTAATGTGGGAAATCTCAACATACCTCGTATTGCAATACCATCGTAAATCACCACTCTTCAAAGCTAAAGTTTTTGTGAACGTTATGGTATTTCAAGCAACTGTCCCCAAGAGGCATGAGGGCTTGCAGAAGATAGTCACCCGGTCCGGACAATACATCACATGTAACAGTTCCGTTGAATGCCGCCTACGCTTCAAAAATCAACCGTATTCAACCGCGAGGGATGGTAACATCTCTTTTAACACACGAGGAAGATAATTAATCATTTTTGATAATACTGGAGACCGTTGTAGCTGGTAGAACTTTGTGGCAAACAAACAGACTGCAAACATTTGAAAAGTGGACCGTCGTGTCGATACTTGTAAATAATGAAGTCGTTAGGATGCATTTTAAGCAGAAAATCTCAGCCCATAGGCAAAATAAAAAGGCAAATCACTTCAACAAGTTCAAAGAGAACATATATCTATTTCAGTTAATAAACGACTCATCCGCAAAACATCTACAGTGTTGCCAAAAATTCAATTGGAACTGTGCAACTTTCATCTCCATCAATGTTCTGAAGGCATCATATGAGTCGAATACCGCAAGGTGAATTGTTTATCAAATACGCTAACCTAAATATATGTGGCACTTGTCGGCTACGTCGGCTTAACGCAGCCTTCCGGCAGTCAAGAATACCACCTCACCCTGGTATACAACGAAAACAAAGGTGAATTGGTTGCTTGAATGTCACGCCCTGCAATGAAGTGAGCTATTGGGAATAAACGAAAATTGCCTGAACAAAAGCAAGTTATGGTTAATCACCCGATAGCATACAGATTTGGTAACACTAACGTCATTAAAATCTACGCCAATAAAAGTCCACTGATGATCTTTGGCGAGCGTTCTCCTTGGAACAGTCAAAAATCACTTATGGAACGACTGACCATTCCACCGTGTACGGAGGTCTCAGTGCGGTTGTGTAACATATGCGAGACGGTATTTTTGCATGCTGCAGGGTAATAAATTAGTGCTGGTTACCAATACTCACAGCTTGAAGATGAAGCAAGAAGAACGGACTATTGCAGGTGGGAATGTAAACCAGTGCACCATAAACCTGATTTTCTGTGTTCTGAGATCTCTTTATATAATAAATGTGCTGCACTCAATAATAACCTTCGGTTTAACACTTTCCAGTAACTCGGATAATGCGCGCAATATGATGAAAATGAGTGAAACGGTGTTGGATTTCCAGCGGATTTTGAGGACGCAGTAGATCAAGTGCTAGATGAGGGTGTGTGTAGACGAAGTGGATACAACAAGCCGCTTCAAGCGAGCTGTTTTCGAAGGGAAACCTAAAAAGTAAATGCGTACTTAAGGTATACGCGGCTGACGGCTAATTGTTTTCCAGACCACACTCCAAAACGTCATCAGAGAGTGCACAGAGTTTGAAAACAAACATTGTGGTTGACAAAATGAGACAGCTGCCCAAACGCTTTTTAAAACGCTGAATGTTGTTGATGGCTCTGATTTCCTCTGGAAGTTGATCTCAGATATAGGAACACTTTACAACGAAGAAGTTCGCTAACAGGGTTGATAAGGTGGAACTCTAGCTTCTGGTACCATACAGAACGACTGTTTTGTAATTAAGTATCCAACGCTAATGATAAAGTTCAAATGCGTCAGTTTATAGAGAAGTGTAAAGTTCAACTTCAACCGTCATCAACAAAGTGGATGAATTCCTAGTTTTGACGACGTCTTCTGAATAGTTGAGTGAAGAAGAATGTGCTAATGGGCATTTGGTAAATGTTGGTTAGGCGACCTCCAACACAAGCCCATCCGAATCACGTAGGTAGCAGCAAGCAAAGCTGCGATACGTAAGTTGAGGTCCGGCGTAAACTTTGTGATTTCAGCCTCAAAGCGGGTAGGCTAAATGTCTTTTTGTACAGCCTATTGTATTTTTAGGTCGCAATGATAATATTATTAATAATGGCAAACTTCTCTGCGCAACTGTGAGAAACACGCTTAGGGGAGCGTGATCCATGTACATAATACGAAGCCACAGGCGCACTTGAACACCACAGCTGTGAATTGTACAGTGAATCAGTTAAGTGAATGAAAAAACAAAACACGTTATATGAAAGAAAAACTCAACCTCAGGGAGAGATATTTGAGATACATACTTGCCATGTGATAATAATTAGAATGTTCGAAATTCGGCCGAATAGTTGAGTTGTTACATCAGTTGGCACTCCACAAGGTGATCAGTTCATTATTATATTTTGCAACTCTTGTATATTCTTCAACATACTTCTTCTTTACGTTCACCCGTACAATCGTTTGAAGCATCATCATCACTTTTCTTGAATTTGGTCGTCTTGATAAATAAAAACGGGAAGTACCGCGCGCCGTCTCTGTCTTCTTCGTTTGCGTGGATATTTGGGCTGGTTTATTAATCGTACGGTGAAACTTTCTCTAGCCCCGCGTTTTTGTTATCTTATCGACGCCGAACTTTCGTCAGTCCACGTCGTGTGGGGAATTACCTATCAGTCGTCGTCCGGACCCACTTCTTGGCGCTGCCTTTCTCTAGGATGGCAGCCTATCCAATTCCACGAATTTTTACTTGTCAGTGGGTCATTCCCAATCTTCGGAAACGTCTTCCTTGCTTGTTACCTTAAAGCACGCCTGCTCAAGGAAGTTGAGAGTGTTTGAACACCGTACCCGCAGATCTTTAGCGGAAGTGCGTCAGCTAATAAGATATTCTATTGGACAACCATAAGTAACAATGTTCGATTTATCCGCCAAGAACGTCATCAGTCACATTCCATGTCACGACTCCAGGCATATTATGTACTGTCGTGTGTTTTCAGACACGGGGTAACTTTTCTGAAATAGCGGAATAGTTAAGAGGTTTTCACATTGCCAGGAAACGGACGAGGTTTACCAAGTTTGTTAGCATCGCGTACGACATATATGTACGTGAGGAAAAGCAACGGTCCCATGACGCTGCCTTGACTCATCTCACTAGTTACTGACCTTAGCAGTGAGCAGTGTTTGACTGTTTGTGTTGGGCCTTAGTGATGTGATAAAAGTCAGCTATACGGCTTGCCTCACGTGTCAAGAGATGATATTCGGATCGAAAGACGCTTGTGAGGCTTACAGTCGATATCCCTTCGAATGTCTGGGGATATGAAAAACTATCGCGTTTCCTGGGTCGACGGACATCAGTATATGATTTAGGGAGCCGAATGACATGCTACGCAGGACTGTTTATCCAGAAGAGCGTGCTGTGGAGGATTTGTTAGGTTGTGTGACTTCGGAAACTGGACGGTGTGCACTTATATAATTCTTCTAAACCCTCTTGAGAAGACTGATATACGATCAATGGGAAGAGAGCTACTAGCGTTCTGTCTTAGGTCAGTTTTTCAACGAGACATTGATCAACTTTTATCACTTGGAAGGGAGGATCCTAGATAACAGTGTGGGCGCGATTAAATGAAGTGAACGGATATACTTGTCTTCGCCCCATTTGATGGTCGTTGGTAGGATGTAACAAGGTCCGGTATGTGTTGAGGTTTTAGTGGTAGCCAGTTAGGATCCGATACTTTCAACTTAAGTGAGAAGATCACCGAGAAATTTGCGTTTCAGACAGAGTATTGACAAAGCGAACCACGTCTTGCTCGGATAATGCCAGGCGCGTTCAAGTTTCCACAACGAAACCCACGGCTACTGCTAAAAACTTATCCCCCAACGTTCAACGTCTCGCTCTGTCAACCGCGGCATTGACTAGAAAAGTCCTAGAACTGAGGCATCCATATTCAATCAAAACTCCGGAAGAAGCAGCTTAAATGCTCCTGTTAATGACGCGGCTGTTCGAGCAGGGCCATCCACTTCTCATCAGAGGAATTTCTCTCCGTTATATGAAGTAATCGAAAATACCAACGGCAAATCCAAAACACCTGAACGATGTTCTAAATCAATAGTAAGACCTGTAGGGTGATTACCAGAGAGCAGTATTTCGAATTTGCAATAAGAGGATAAACCAAAGGAACTCAACAGGAGTCGTGGATCTGGTTTTAAAAACCACCTTCTAAACAACAACGCTTTGCATGTAAAACTGCACAATCAGTCGCCCACTGCTTCCAGGCAAACTCACTACCGTAGTAACACATCCTCCTACCCAAAATTGGTGTACTACTAGGAACCAGGGTCCCAATATGTATACCCCAGCAAGTACGTCACTACCTGAATATGTCAACAACACAAATGTTCGCCAAACCAGTCCTGTTTAGTGCATCCCCCGATATTTCATCAACCACCACCTGACCCCCTCCCCAATCCTCCGTCTGCCATCTCTCCACAATGGCACTCTTCCGGCACTTCCTATCATGGAGGCAAACCTTTACCACATCTGCTCAAATATGAGCAGAAACTCGGTACAGCCCCTAGATTAGGCCTTTCCATTTGGTATTTCGCAACCCACTGCTCCATCTCTCATGAAGTTCTTTAGCAGTTCATCTGCTGTGTCTGACAAAAAAATTCGTAGGTTTATTACTAATGAACGCGAGATCATTGGTTAGTGAGATGCACTTTTTTGAACCATTTTTCTCTGTATCTAATCCCAATACCATCCTCGTAACTGAGACGTGGTGCTCTCCTGACACCGCAGACAGTCAGACGAACATCGTAGGATATCACATGTTCCGTAGGGACCGTCTCACAGGACGAGGAGGTGGAGGAATCATTTACCTGAAAGAGAAATTTTCCGCAGTAACAACTGATGATTCTATACTTCACAAACTCAAGGACTCTTTGTGAATAATGGTCTCTATTGGCCCTCGCGAGCTACTCATGGGATGCATCTACAGTGCGCCAAATGCTGCGAGCAATGAATTAACTATCCTTGTGGAGATAATGAGTCATGTGTTCAACATGCCTTGTGAACACAAACTAATAGGCGGTGACTTTAACATGCCTAATATCTCCTGGACCTCACTTTCTGCTCCAGCAACACAGGCCGAATTCCTTTCATGCATTCAACTGAATGGTTGGAACCAACATGTCCTAATGCCCACCAGGAAGGGGCATATTTTGGATCTTATATTTACCATAGGCATTCCGTCTACGGAGTTATCTGTTCTACAACAATTCCCTGGAAGCGACCATAATGTTGTCAAATGTCTGTTTGATTTAAATATGGCTACCAAACCGAGAGTTGTATTCTACCGTCCGATCAAATTCATTGATTGGAATGCCTTTTTATCCCTACTAAGATCCTTAAATTGGAATACCTTCTTTCGCACATCGGACCCAAGCATAGCGACCGCAGAATTTATCAGACATCTAACGTTCTGTATCGACGTTTTGGCCCCCATTAAATCAAAACGTGTCGGCTCGTATGTACAAGGTAAAATCCTTACTGCGAAAGAGACCGACAAACTGAAAATGCTTAAGTCGAGGTACGGAAGAACACTAGACTTTTCCCTGGTGATGCGAATGAGTAAAATGTTTGAACACATAGAACGTCAGACGCAACTTCGTCAAATAGACGAAGAGAAACTCGCACTCTGTAGTGAGCAAAGATGTGCGAAACTAGTGCAACTGATGAGACGGAGGAATTCCATGAGGGACCCTGCTATAAGAACTATCACTCTCAAAGACAAAACGGTTGTCGATGACCCTGTAAAGATGTGCGAACTCTTCAACTCACATTTCGCTGCCTCTTTTAGCGTAGAAAGCACCCCATTACCTGCTAATATCCCATCAAAATCAGAGAAAGTTTTGAATAATGTTCTAATCGATGTTCGAAGTGTTCGTTTACAGTTAGCTGGCATTAGGCCCTCAATCCATCCTGGACCAGATGGTATCCCACCAATGGTCGTCAAGCAGGCAGGTGAGGATATACCCATCCTCCTACTCAATTTGTTCAACCTATCACTTTTATCCAGCACCTTCCCCCCTCAGTGGAAAACCTCAATCATTATGCCTCGTCACAAGAGTGGTTCAAGGCAGGACGTTAGTAACTATCGTCCCATCAACCACACATCAATCTGCTCGCGAATGTTTGAGAGGATAATAAAGGTGCACATAGTCGAATTCTTAAGGACACAAAACCTTATAAACCCTTCACAGCACGGTTTCCTTAGCAAACGCTCTTGTATGACATGTCAGCTGGAATTCTTGAACCATATATCGACGTCCGTCAATGATGGAAGTGCGGTAATTATCATACTCTTGGACATGCAAAAGGCATTTGATCGTGTGCCTCATAAGCGCCTCTTGATCAAAATAGCATCTTTTGGCATACAAGATCCCTTGTATAGCTGGCTGTCGTCATACCTCGAAGGTCGCACTCAAACAGTCAAAATAGGAGAACACTATTCAACACCAAAACCAGTAACTAGTGGGGTGGTCCAAGGAAGCGTTCTGGGTCCGTTGCTCTTCTTAATGTACATAAATGATCTGTGCGACGTTATTACACATGGCAAGCCCTTTCTGTTTGCTGACGATATCAAAATCGTTTACACATTCCGCCAGGGCAGTAGTATCAATTTCTGTCTACAAGATATACGACAGGACCTAGCCTCCTTGCAGTTGTGGTGCAGAACATGGCTGATGTCGTTCTCAGCAGACAAATCGAACATCCTCACTTATGGTTGTAAAATACCCAATGGCTCCATCTCACTAGATGGTTGTAATATTGACACAGCCACTTCGGTCAGAGATCTTGGAATACGGTACTCAAACTCCTTCAATTTCTCTGAACAAGTATGCTTCCAGGTAGCAAAAACTAAAAGAACAATAGGCTGCATCAAAAAGGCGTTCAGCCTACCAGCTGCGAAGCTGACGCTCTACAAAATGTGTGCTCGGCCTCAACTCGAGTATTGCACCTTCATTTACTGCCACCTACGCAAGTCCGACAGGCTTGTGTTAGAAAACCTTCAACGATCGTTTACCAAAAGCTTATCAGGATATTCCTCTTCGCTCACCTATAGACAACGTTGTGAAAAACTTGGCATTGATCCACTTTGGCTGCGTAGACTAAAGTTGAACTTGACGCTGCTGTATAAACTCATACATTCGGATGCGATTACTTCAGCGATCACCGTCCGCTTACAACACAGCCCTCCATATAGTCTAAGAAATAAGGATTTCACCTTGCCAACCCCGATATCCCGGAAGAATATACGTGCAAACTTCTTCCTTGTAAAGTATTCCTACATTTGGAATAAACTTCCAAGTGAGGTCAGAGCCAGTGTCAACATTCAGCGTTTGAAAAAGGGTTTGGACAGCTATCTTACGTTAACAAACACGATGTCCATCTTCAAACTCTCTGTATCACCTGATGACCTTTTTGAGTGTGGTCCGGAAAACATTTAGCCGTCAGATGCGTAATACATAGATAACCACTCTGCTGTCCAACGCCCCTCGAGATCAGCCCGCTTGAAACGGTTTGTTATATGGTTTACTCACAAGATCATTTAGCACTTGGTCTACTGCGCGCTCACCAAACCCTTTGACACAACATTATTTTAATGACGTGTTTACTTATGTATATGCAATACCCAAATTGCTATGAAATGTGCACTCGGCGCTTAATAATTAGCCCAACGGAACGATGCCATTTGAGCTTTAGTTGTCACGTACATTTCATGCGGCCCTCCAAACCGTCGACTCAATTATCCGTTTACCCGAATAAATCTCGAGTGCATAAGAAAATACCAAAACAAACGGTAGATAGGGTTATGTATTACAATAATCATAGCAAAAATGATAATATCAAACGAGTTCTTTGTCAAAAATTCCCCATACATATTGCCTGTCATAGTAAATGTTATAACCCCACATTTTCTCATCTAACGCGTGGAATTACATTCTCCCTCCCGATTCACATACTATCCATTGAGCTAGGAAGTTTTTCTACGACATATGGACGCACGGAACGTCGTGTGAGCTGAACGGTTCACGAGATGTTCAACTTAGTGACGTTTTCCACCAATCGGCGAAATGCTGCGTTGGAATCTGCCCATTCGTTCGCTTGATTTTGAAGTTTTCCGCCATGCCTCGCCAAAGCCCATCTATCTTGACAATTTTCAAACGCCAATTTTATTCCCTAACAGCGAAAAATTCCGAAGGTGCGTTTGGACACCCTCTCGGAATGACCTTAAAATATTTGAAAAATCGCTCATCCCACAACTTTGTAAACAGTGAATTAGTGTAACATCCCATTTTTTGAGACTGAATCGGTGAAATGAGCGAACTTTCTATTTCTCTGTTGCATGCGTGAAAGTTTTATAAGCTACAGTCGTTTTCTCTTTGACCACGTTATTCTTGCAAGAAAATTCACGTTTGTGCTACTATTAAATTATTCGTTTATGTATCGTTTGCAAATATCCACAGTGATCGCGCATAACCAAGCGTGCTCCTCACATATGCGTCGGGAAATATATATTATTCGTTTATTTATTTATTTCAACCCTTTCAGCGCCTGGAACAAAAGCTGGGATAGAAACCAATATGTATCGATGAATGCATATGGGCGGCGCAAAAATATACTTTCCCAACGGATTGTGTCCTGAAGATAGTTTTCTCCACCGAACCATTGGAAATAAGATGCTGCATTCATGAAAGAGACAGAATTATGAACCATTAGAAGACTGACCAAGAGCTAACAATTTTTGTACGGAATCCTGGACACGTTACGTTTTAGGTTAATCGCGCCATTTGTGTTTCTCGACAAATCCTTCTGCAACCACGTTACCAAAGCAGTAAGTGTTGCTTAGCATCTCCCAGTTTTGTGGTCTCGTAACTAAGCAGCATCGTTCCACTTTCCACCAATATGCCTTACCCGATTATTCTATCTGTGGTGAGGGCAAGTTGCTTCGTTGCCGAAATCGACGTAGATAGCTGGATCAAAAATGCCGTCCAGTTGCTGCAAAACGATCGGTCCAGGTCTTGAGTACCGTTCATTTTGGACCAGAACAAAGTATTCGCATCTTATGGGTTTTGGTCAGGTGATTACAAATCGGGATAACATGCCGATATATGTGAATGGTGGTCAGACTGGGTTGGCTAAGGGGTATGTTGTGCACTTTACAAGAATCGTGTATGTGTGTGAGCCGAATTCACCAGGACTTTAGAGACTGCATTTTTGGATAAATCTGGTTTGGCAGATAGTATTGCACTCCGAGGTTATGGCAGCTTTGTGTTCCCCCAGTGTTTGTGGACGTCCTTCCTAGATTCTCCACTTGAGGCAACCTACCATCGCACAACGTAGCTAGCACAACGGTAGTCTCTTGTTGCACAGCGTCGACCACCTTTTCAAATCATGAATACTGCCCGTTTTTAAAACCTTCACCACCAGCCTCCAAACCGGGTTACAGGTAACCGATCGCTTGCCCACACGTTTCGTGCTAGAACGCCCACTGGTCTCCAATACGTGTTCACTAAAACCTGGATGAATGAAATTGCTGTAAATGCTACTCATTTTTCAGGTCATGGCACGTTGTTTGTTTACTCGCGTTCCAGTTGGAACTTCACTATAATAATAATAATGTTATATTTCTCAACGCATTTGTGATAGACACACTCAGGAGAGCGTGATCAACGTGATAATTTTTAGCACGAACATATTTCAACACCAAATTCAAAAATCGTACAACGATTCAGCTATGTGAGTCGAGCAACAAACAGAGAAAACAGACACTGCAATGAGTGAAAATTCAGGTTTAGGCAGTAAACTTTGAGCTTCATGGTTCTGAGAAGATAGTACTAGGGGTCTGCACAATTCGTTAAAATAATTGATTTGTTACATCACTTGGAACTCCCCAAGGTGAGCGCTGACCTGATGCTCAAGGTTGTGCCAAAAATACGGTGGTTGGAGGATGGAGAGGGTGTACTGGCGAAGAAGTTGACCATTATTCCATGTAGATAGTCCCGAAAAATGTGCAAAGAAATTTTCCATAATGTGGGCGAGGTGGAGACGCACATACCTTCGCGGGAAACGCATGGACCTCTCGACCGGACGTCATTCTCCGCGCAAATTCTTGAGACTTTTGAGGAGCTGGCGATATGCTTAACCATTGCGGAATTTTAAGTGTTCGGGCGGGTTAGGATGTTCTCTCTCGCGGGATATGTCAGTGAAACCAAGAATGGAGAACGGAATCATGCGATAAACGGGAGAACATGAAATTGACTGTGTGGGCTATGACGAACAATGGAGCATGTGATATTCTGGCAGTTACTATTGGATAACACGAAGATAGATCGATTAGAAGCTACTCCTAGTATACAATTATTGCCGAATTTAGATGTCAGTTATCCTTGTACAGACGGTATATAGAATGAGAAGAATGTTTGACAACGCCGAGAGGTTTCCGGATGGTCTATCAGGGGAGGAAAAGGAAGAGTTGCGCTCGAGGTTATTATGCAGTTACGAGACGAAAAGATTGAGTTTTTTGAACGATTTTAGGGTGTCCAGCTTTTGCATGGTGGTTTACAACACAGACACACAAGCTATCAACAAGTATGGGGTAAGAGTGTGCCAGGTTGTTTGAGTTGTTACTAACGGGCATGTATATTGACACCTATACGTGTTGACAATGAACGTGTTATCATGTTCGCTGGCAAGTTTGAAAGTACCAGGTTTATCTTGAAAGCGGTAGTTCTGATCGGTTCGAGAGGTGCATGACTTAACATCACGCAAAACAGGGGGTTTTCGTCGGATGTTGTCAAGTCCGTTTTCAAAGATAACGTCCTCAGACAAGTAGAGCTTGAAGATGGACATGACGTTCGTCATTGTCAGAATAGTTTCCAAGTTTCGTTTGAATTGCTGTATATTCTCACTGGACCTTATTGCATACGGGAGTGTGTTCCGAATGTAGGAATATTTTACTAGGAAAAATTTGAACGCAGTTTTTTCCGGGATTCAAGAGATGCCAAGGTGAACTCCTTGTTTCTGAGATTATACTTCGGCCTGTGTTGTAAGCTAGTCACGAAGCTGACGGTGAATTTATTGTCATAGACCAAGTTACACATGAGTGAAAGATTAAGCTTGAGTCGCCGTAACCAGAGAGGATCGAGTGCAAGCGTCCAGCAGCGTTCTCTACAGCTCAGAGAAGATGGATAACCCAATAAGCCTTTCGTGAATGCACGTTGGAGGCTCTCCAGAGTTAACCTGTCAGACTTGCGCAGGTGGCCATATATGAACGTGCAGTACTCAAACTGAGGTCGTACACATAGTTTATAAAGGTGTAGTCTTGCAGCAGGTAGGAAGAATGAGTGTTTAATGTAACCTATCGTCCGTCTGGTTTTAGCGACTACGAAAGATATGTGTTCTGCGAAGTTGAATGAATTTGAGTAGCGCAATCCCAGGTCACGCACTGAGTTGGCGGTTGATATGCTACGACCGTCCAGCTTTATAGAGCCATCTGATATGTGACAACCGTGCACAACGATAGTGGATTTATTGACTGAAAATTCCATCAGCCAAGTTTGACACCAAATCTCCAATGACATGAGGTCCTTCCGTATATTTTCTAGGCATGCATTATGATTGCCAGGAGGGAAGCTGTATACGAGTTCGATATCATCAACGAATAGGAATAGTTTGCCATACTTGATAACTTGACATATATTGGTTATATATATGTGAGAGAGTAACGGTCCAAGAACACTTCCTTTTATCACACCGCTAGTAACTGGTCTGGGCGTTGAGCTATTGTTTCCTATTTTCACTGTTTGTGTGCGACCTGTAAGATATGACGAAAACCAGCCAAGCAATGAATCACGTATACCAAAGGATGCTATTTTGATCAGAAGACGCTTATGAGGCACACGATCGAAAGCCTTCGTCATATCCAATAATATAATGATATTCGCCTCACCGGCGTCAGTAGATTCTGTCACACGATCGAGAAAATCTAGCTGGCATGTCGTGCAAAAACGCTTGTTGAGAAACCCGTGCTGGGAGTGGTTTATAGGGTTTCGTGATAGCAGGAATTCGACCATGCGACATTTCATTATCCTTTCCAACACCCTAGAACAAATTGAGGTATGGTTAATGGGACGATAATTGCTGACTTCATGTCGCGAGCCACTTTTATATCGGGGCTTAATTGTAGAGTTTTTCTACTGGAGAGGGAAGGAACCTGATGTTAAAGAAAATGTATAAATAATAAGCAGAAGTAGAGGGATGTCTTTCCCACCATATTCTAGAGCAACAGGGTGAATGCCATCAGGATCAGGTAGGTGAGAAGGTTTGATAATAGCTAACTGAGAGCGTATGAGCCCTGCATCAACTGGGATATGGCTTAGGAACGTACTTGTACTTACAGGAGGAGGTGGGGGCATTATGTGATCTTCGATGTTGAAGGAAGCAGCAAAATATGAATTGAACACCTCACAGATTGTCAGAGGATCATCTACATTGGTTTTGTCCTGCAGTGTCACTACTGAGATGGCAGGGTCTCTCCCATTATTCCTGCGTCTCATTAACTGCATCAGCTGTGAGCTCTTTTCTGTGCTGCTAAGCGCACGTCATTCTTCACTCAGATAGATACGTAGGCAAACGAGTGTTCACCCATATGTGTGTAACCGTGTCATACCGATTTAAGAACGCTTCTCCTATTCTTGCTGTTGAAAACAATGGGGATTTCCTCAAAACAAAGTTCAGCAACCCTCATATTCTTCAGTTTTCCGGAAAGAAACCTGGTGTTTGGCCTCATGAGAAAACACCAAAATATATATGAATAGATTTTTGTTGGCTTCTGAATGAGGTCGACTTGCCGAAATCAATTCTTACGGGTATTAGCTGGTGGAAATGCTTAACACTACCTCACACTGTCCACACAGAGTGGGTGCGGTGGAGAGGTGTCTTCGATAGAACAGGCTTCCTCCCCCGGACTCTCTATCCTTCGATTTTGACCAGTTGACTGTGCCACTGTCCGTTCCGCAATCGTCACCTAGGATGCATAAGTGGTAATTATTAATTTGACGACTATAGCACTGTTCCCATGACATCTAACGCCATCTTTATCTTGACTAGGGGATTCTTTCACCATGACCACTTATAATATCGACATTCTGGGGTGTCTCTTAGCGAGAATTGAGCGACGACGACCAGCAACTGGATTATTGTGCCGGGTAGTTCTGTAGTTTGCTCTAAATAGGCGACTCAAACAGACAATTTATCTGACTGATGAGACGGAGATGGTGCCTTCGTCTTCCTCGAGGTCAGCGCAAACGAAAGGGTACCAGTGCAGACACTCCGGCACCGTTTGTCACTCAAAACCGTCGTGCGTCAGCTGAAATGGCCGCACTGACGGTATATTTCTAGGCCCTAAATGAAGCTTCACCGTGTGTCAGTGTGGTGTTGCGAACCAAGAGAAGCGATCAGTGGGAGTGCCGTAGCATGACGGTAAAAAGTTAACGTCATTATTAATGACAAGTGGAATGGGACAGTACGAGAAGGAAACGGTAAAATATGAAGCCAAACGGTCAAGCCGATGAGTTATTTGGAAGATAGTTAATGAAAGACACCGTATAAATATTGCGGCTGTGGGTTCCGCCAAAACGATGATAATAGAACCACATGAACAGATATAATTGTTTTTTGCACTTCGTGAGAATCCAATCAAATATCTGTGTCCGAGTACATGAAGTCATCATACCAGAACTTCAGGAGGGACTTGGCCGAAAAGGCGTCATTCAGGAGCAAGTTGTCTATTTCAAGACAAAATTCATCCGCATAGAAGCCATGGCGGAATGCCTGCTGCATCATAAAGTGTTTCTTAAAACTTCCGGGGAATTAAACGCGAGTCTGCCATCCGCGTTCCTTCCTTCACCTGTCGCGTTTCTTTCTCAGGCTCACCCTCGCACCACTCTGCTTCTTTTATGATGAAGTCGAATGGGTAGGTAGTCATCAGTCGCATGTATACGAACTGTCTGGTCCTATCCAAGAGAGTGTCGGAAAACAGGGACTTATGATGTAGCTTCTTACGTTCGTACTCACGGAGGCCTGGCTCTCGTTGGACACTAGAACATAGCGAACTGATCGCTTGTGGTTACTTTCTGTTCGGGTATGGAACCTTTGATGGAAGGTGGAATCTCTGCGGTCTATCTTGATCGGAGTCTGCCAAAAAGTGTAATTTCCCATGGCGAATGCTTACAGTGAGTAACCGGAGCAAACTCCTAGTAGAAGTCGTACATTGTTCGACCTCACATAACACACGGGACGATGACGTTTTTCTCAGCAGCTTAGGGAACTTCCAAAGGTTTCAATGTCTTCCTTATCCAATTATCATCGGTGATTTCACTCCACTGCAGATCAGGTGGTAAGCAATGTTCAACACACTGTGGGAACGAATTTTCAGCTTCCGCGTCAGGGTTGATACAGCGTAACGTGTGGACAGAGTACCTCGGCTCTTCAACGCAGTATCTCTCTAGTCAGCTCTCCTCACTGCTTCATATTACTACCACGAGTGACAGTCGTTTGATAGCCGAAGTGGTTATTAGCACGTCACTTTGAAAAAATGAGCGTCCGTTACGTAATGGAGACATTATCTGCTACTGGTTGCAAAAACTACGAAAAAATTCCACAATCCAATTTTCTCAACACGTTGATTTTAGTCACCAGAGAAGCGACTTCCACTTACTTTATCCTAACTATGACTCTGAAGAATTGACTAATGATGCTCATTGAAACACTTTCATTTAAAAAAGCTCACACTTTGCCAATCATACCGGCTGAAAACAAGATACGCGCAAAATTATTCATTGTGAAATATGCCCGTAGGTGGGACAAACCCCTGGATGAAATCAGAAACGGAGAAAACATTGATCGTCTCGAAACGGCTCGGACGGCTATCCCATGGTATCAGACACAATCCATCTTCAAACTATTTGCTCAAAATAACTTGCGGGATAGCGTCGATTGCCTACTAGCAATGTGTCACATGGATTGAAGTGTCCAACCAAAAAATCAGTTCATCACTCGGTAATTCGGCCAATGTCGAGAAAAGGGCTACAGAGCACGGAAGCCCCGAGTCGTTGTCGCGGTAACCGCCCAGGTTAAAAAGCTTGTCACGTGCTCTCAACCAAATATATACACGAACCTGAGATAATGGTGTAGGCAAACCTGCAAAGGACTGGACTACGAAGCATAACGGTTAACTGTAAGAAATTCACGTCATTCCTCATCAAGTTTTGTCACGTGGTAGATGTCAGAACGAGAAAACCCACGTACATGTCTTATTACTCAGTGACATAAGCACATATTCAGCAGACAGACTGTCGCCTAATTTATAACCGACCAGCCAGAAACAAAGGAATTATTGCGTGAATAAGTTATTATGCACCAACAACCTGACTTTTTTGCTAACCCAGTTAGAATGCGCTTATTCTGTCACTCCTTGTATCACAATTTTGTGAGCAGACCTTACTGCACTGGGGGAAATGGTGCGTGTATCAAGTGAAGTAATCAGAGGAAGGTCGGCCGTCCTATCATGCTGCAACGGGTTGATCAGATTTAGAGTTTCGCGTTGAGTTATAATCACGTGCCCTCTCAACGAAGTTTAACCTGAATGACATGGAGGCGATCCGTAATTGCCGGCGACAAGAATTAAAATTAGGCAGAATATTTGCTCTGCTGATAAATTCATCGAATTACAGTCTGATACCTGAATTCAGCGCGAACTGACTGGTTACCCTGCCCGTTCTATTTCACAAGTGTTTGGTACTCTATCATTGGTCTGATCTCCGTAAACTCTAAATCAGCTGTGTAAAACTGAGCTGTATCAGACTTCATTACTTGTATCCGTGCCTTACTCCAGTGTGTCATATTCGTGATTGTGAGTCTCAGTACCTTGTCACCTATTGTACCACCCGAATCAACTGAACGTTGCACCAAATCTTTCTCCCTCACTGTTACATGCGTTCTCAAACATGGTCGCAAGTGATTGTTCATTGAATAATTATAACAACAATCAGCAGGTTCTCAATAACCACGTTTGTAAAGCCACGTTTAATATGGGCACATATATTTACTTATGACCCTCCCTCCCCTGCATATGTATATGCATATAGACAGGCTTTCAGCCCACATCATTGGTGATATCGGACTACAAGAATGCATAATCCGAATATTCTCTTGATCTAACAATTAGCATATACATAAAAACGCATATGTAGTAAGCAGGCTGGGGTGAACTTGATCACCACTACCAATTTGAAAAGACAAACAGATGATAATTGTAAAATCGGGCAATAATTGAAATCGATCAGATATGGTAACGTCATCGGAATGTAGAGAATTGTAGTTCGCTCGAAAATTGGATGCACGATATACTACAGAATATAGTTCACACTTGTTTTACAACTTGGCCTAGTAGACTTGATTTGGGTTACTTTACTTCGCACAAGGTTATTTCTTAGGCATTTGTCAGGGTCACAACAAGAAACTGCTCATGTAACGTGCAAACTGAAAACAGCAAGCGCGCACGACTTGAATTTGAGTTGTGTGACGGAACGTGCTGCTGTGTTGTTGGTGCCGTTTTGGTTTGCGTTTGTGTATGTCGTGTGCACGGCTTACTGGGCTTCCGGTTCATGCTTGTTCATATTGTTTCTCTTTTCAGAACTGTTGTTCGAACCCCTACTTCGGAAGAACGCTGTCCCCCGGTGCGTCCATGTTTCCCGAAGGTTGATAAGCAAAGTCACGAGTATCCAAAGTAGAGTAGGGTGGCCTGCATGGTACACTCATTTAGCGCGCACTCGAGACCAGCAAGCGCGCACGGATTTAATTGGGATTATGTAACGGAGCGTGTTACGATGGAAATTATCCGTAGGATGTGAAATCCTCCGTTTGAAGGTAGTAAAATGGGACATCATTGGAGACCTGGTGACATTTCTGTGGTATCGCCCAGAAATGTGGAAATCATTTATTTCCATGACAGAAGGCATCATGTGAGTTGAAAAAACTTGTTTCAGTCGACAATAGATCGATTTGTTCTTCATTTGGTGCCGATATCGGAATTAGCAATTGCAATGGTAACGACATTAACCAAACTGCGCACGTAACAACATGTGCTCTTTCCCTCCTCACTCCAGGTCTCGCAGCGGCCACGTACTTGAAGGAGGCGCAGGAAGAACCAACAGACGTAAACAGTGTATAATTGTGAGACGCTTGTTTTGCTAGCTTGTATACCACATAACACATTGCGCTGTCGTGCTCCTGTTCTTGCATGTTATACTGAATAAACCTTTCCCACGAATTTGTGTGCTCCGTTGGGTGGTTGTGAATACGGCTTTCAACTCACCACTTCTGTGACTAACCCTCGCATGATCCATTTTCTGCACGTGGACATTCCGTCCACAGCCCGGTGAACTGCTATCTCTCACGCGAGTTACCTCACTGCGGAATAGTATATAATTGGCGACCACGCCAGGGACCTCGGTACTAAAGAAGTCCGAAGATTCTGAAGGATCATCGTTCTTTGGGAAGTGGTTCAGCATTATTATCGCCTTATTATCCTCCGTCATCGAAGCAGGACATGTAAAATCCCAACCGACCCCCACCCTCTTGCACTCGATAAATTCCGCATTGGTGACAACTTCCGTCTATGGGAATTTCGGGCGAAGGAACCTGTCTTTCACTTTTCTGAAGCTTAAATTACTCATGCCCTTGGTACGCTACTGGAGGGAGGAGCTTGGGAAATCGCGTTAGACGAAGGCATCTTACAAGGAGAGATCGCTAGGGAGTCGTTTCGAAGACTTTGTGGGTGTCTGACCACTGATCCACACCGGCTGTAAATCTGCCCTCAGTTCCATGAGCGCATTCAACATCCAGGGGAGAAACTGGCAACTTTCATTATGGAACTTCGGCACATGTGTGCCGAGGGTTTTACCGTCGACACAACGGAGGTTAGTAAACAACGTATCCTCCAGAAAGCTCTAGAGGGTACCAGAGACCCGAGCACACATCGGGCTTTCTTCTCTTCGTCTCCCACTTCCATTCAAGAGGCTTTAAACAGGACAGGCACGATTGAACTGGTCAACAAGTTTCTGGAAAGGGACCAACAGTACCGAACGACGGATATAGCGCCGGCACGACACGGGCCGCTGGTCCGCCCACAACAATTCGATCACCAGCAGCATTTAGGACCACATCGGACACAACGGCCAACCTTTCAAACACCGCACCGTTGCTACTGCCCAGTCTATGAAAGACGAGCCTACCGGTGTGGTCATAACCGAGGTGAGCCAACTAATCGTCTTATTTCTAGGGTGATATGCCCGCCATTGTCACTGAATAGTAGTCATGTGCGCTCACCTACTGTTTCTGGATTGTTGTGGTCTGCGCCTTCCGTTTCGCTCATGAGCACAGGAGCTGCCTGTTGTTTAATAATTAGGCACAGAGTGCTCAGACAGGTTTTGTCACAACAAGACTCGGGCGTCCGGTTAGTTGTTGCTAACGGTGCCGACATTAGGTCAGTCGGTTGACTGCATGTCCCTGCTACCCTAGGTGACAAAAACGTAAACACACGATGTTGGTAGTGAAAAATCTTCACTCGGATGTCATTCTGGGAACTTTCTTCTTGAAAATCCGGAGTATGGTGAACGTACCTAACGGGGCGTTAGAATGCAGCACTGGGACTATCCCATTACGTAACTCTAACCGTCAGAGCACGGGTGTTATGGCTACTGCCGTGAAACAGTCACCGCCATCGGAACCTTGCTCACTGTTAACACCTCTAGTGCTAGAGCTAGATGTGTCCCTTACTGAATTGCAGGACGTGTTTGCGTGGAAAGAGGGTGAGACGGCGCGGACCAACCTAATACAACACAGGATAGATACGGATGATGTTAATCCAATCCGATTGTCTTCACGCAGTGTCTGCTGAATATCAGGTTGAGCTAGAAAAGATGATTAGCGAGTTTGTGGCTAGTGGAATTATATGCCTCCCTCAGTCCCCATGGGCGGCTCCAATCGTACTAGTGAAAAAGCCATACGGAACGCTTCGGTTGTGTTGATTACAAAGAACTGAAAACTTACGAAAAAGAATCACTTCCCTTTGACCAGAATCGACGATACATTTGATGCCCTCACTGGGTCTAAATGGTTCAGAACCCTCGGTTTAGCCTCTGGTTACTGGCAGGTAGAGCTACATCTGGACGATAGGTTCAAATCTGTTTTTTCTATTTCTTCCGGACTTAACGAATTTCAGACGACATCGTCTGATGCATACGGCACTGCCTCGTCTACCTGGATGGCATCATAGTGCACGGACGTTCGCTTGAAGAACCTCTAAGTAATGTGCGATTAACCCTGGAAAAGTTTCGAGAAGTTGGTTCAAAGTTAAAACCAAACAGGTGCAAATTTTTTTAACAGGAGGTCGAGTATTTGGGACACACTAACCCCTCTGCCGGTGTGCGCTGTGACCCTGATAAAATCGAACGTGTACGATCCTGGCCCGTGCCCGAATCCGTGGATGCTGTTCGCAGTTTCCTCGGTTCAGCTTCTTATTGTCGGCGATTCATAGTGCGTTTCTCGGAAACTCCAGCTCCCTTCAACTCCCTCCTGAACAAAAACACTGTTTTCGTCTGGTCAGCCAGCCAGTAAGATGCCTTTGACCAGCTGCGAGAAATACATTGTAGAGCGTCCGTTCTAACACTTCCGGACACTTCTACTGAAGCTGGTTGTTTCATTCTAGATAATGATGCTATCGACTATAGGGTGCACGTAGACTGACCATCGAGCTCAGACGTCAGTGTCCAACCATAGGTCCTGGCGTTGTTACTATATGTTGCTCTTCGAGCGGGTCACCCCAAAAGGCTTCATGCTGTAGAATGCTTAACTTTGCGTTTGCGTTTCAAAAAACATGAAATTCCATCTCCTGCGGGTCATGTAACTGCACAAACTTGCCGATTTCTTTGTTACCATAATGCCAATGCAGCTTACCCCCGATCACGGTGAGCAGTATATACGGCAAGCAGATCACGCCGACTTGCTCCTGCATTATGTTTGGAGGTCATCAGATGCAGCCTTATTTACTCACTCACGGCGCCCTCAAATTTCAGTGGTTTCTAGTTACACGTGCGGGTGATCCTAAACATTCAAAATTACCAACTATTGGCACCTATTTCACGGATTTTCGAACGCACAAGTTCGCGAAAGATGATCTACAACTTATACGGTGCACGTTTATTAATCATTCGTTGCTACCTCCTTCCATCTACCAAATCACATAACTTCAGGTATCTCGTCAACCCATTTCGATATTAAATTATCGCAATTCCTCAGCGTCCTTGATAAAAATCTTTCACACACTGGAAAAAAATTCCCACAGCACAAAAGGCATATTTCGTGCTTTTCTGAATATTCCGCTCACTCTCATTCATGTGATTTTCCAAACTCACATAATAACGGCATACCAATAACAGCATTCACTTCCTGCGGATAACCTTCAGCGCGTGCTGCCGCGTTGCTGGCGTCGTTTTTGTTTCTGCTTGTGTACCTCAGTTTCAACGCTTATTGGGCTCTTGGTCCATACTTGTTTGTGTTGTTCCCTGTTATCGAACCGTTGCTGCAACCTTGATGTCCCACGTTGCTCCCAAATTGTTGTATCATTTTTGCAAGCACCAGAGTACGAACGGCCGGCGGGCACGCTACACTCACAAAGTAACGAAATCTAGAGAACTCGATATTGGTTTATGTAAATGGTGTTGGAGGATGTCGAAATGAATCGGTTGCGATGAGGAAAGTCGGGATGCGTTCAGTGGATAAATGAGGAGATATCCGGAGATGACTTTGTTGATGGCTGGAGAACGTAGGTATTCTGAAAATCTTGCGAATGTTCTTGCCGGTGCGGGATTTTATGTGTTTAGACGTCGTAGAAAATTTATTTATTTAGAGGGTGTAAGAACAAATGCGTGAAGGAATCGCACTTGTCAATTGAAAGAAATGTAGTGAGTGTCAATCCCGGACATCTAGTGCCTTTTGGGCTACTAACTGGATCAAGATTGGAGTCGTCTGTGAGACAGCGGAGGTCTATAAAGTCCGAGCACGCTAAGCAATCCATTCGGATCCAAAAATGAAGATGTCCCTAAAGGGAAGTTTCGTATTAACAAGGTGCTAATTTGCAAGAAGATTATATACTAAGTAGAAGGAGGTAACAACAGACTCATATGAGGATCCACCAACTACAAGTCACATGATTAACGGTTAACGCGGATACGATCACATGCAACAGCGCCTTAAAGGCGGAGCGATCAAGCGCAAAATTGAAATCGGGGCGCACAAACAGAGGCCCGGCAGTACGAAGTAGAGAATGGAGAACTAAGCGCGAGTAAGTTTCCGTAAGTAAACGTTATCAGCAGTGCGAAAAGACTCACTTCCATATGAGAAATGTTTCGTCGCCTACGTAAATCGGTTGGTCGTGTCAGTCTTCGCAAGGAAGGTTGGCAATCTTTGCCAAGGAGAAATTTGAATGGAAGAAAAATGTCATCGAGAAGGGAGTAGATAAAGATGGTGAGAGTGTTCACCGGGCCTCTATAAAACATAAGAATCGTCCAACCCTCAACACGGGCAATTACTTTGACAGTCACAATGTTGGCTTTAACGAGTGACGTAATATACATTAATTTTTGCCAATTCTTGGGTACAATAGTAATATTTTCCTGTTAGTTAAATATACAACACCAGCAAGCAGTAATTGTGTTCATCAGGACAACTTGATAACTAAAAACTACTTCCTGAATAGGAGTACGGTCGTTTATTCACATTCACTTCTTCCATACAGCCGGTGTTTCGGTGGAAAATGGTGGGTTTAATAAAACAAAAATAATGTTGAGTAATCTACAAATAGAGTTTGAAGCAAGGAGGGTAACGCAAAGGTTAGCACGAGATCATGACATAGATATGACATATACGTGTGGGAGTGTTTTTGTCTTTCCTAAAGTTCTATGTGCGTGCAGCTTCTGTTTGAGGATAGAAGATCAATTAGACCTGACAGCCATTAATTAAATGTGAAGACGTACCACGGCGGGGGGGGGGCAATATCACTATCTGACAGGTGTTTATGTAGATCTGTGCATGTGTACTGTGGATCTGTTTTCCTATGGGCTTGCTTTTCAAATATAACCCTATATAAAATTAATCCTGCTGGAGTTAAATATATATATATAGTTTCATATTGTTCAAAAATCTAAGTAATGTGTGCACAATGATGCACATTGTGGAGGCAAATTTGATTTGCCATTTATTCTAATCACCTTGCTATTACTTTAGATTGATGGTATTATTGATATCGTTTGATCGCATGTCTGCACTCTATCGTTTGGCAGACTGTCCGACACCATGACGAGAATTCCCGGTCTCTTGCTGGCAATTTGATCGTGCTCCGCACTTGCCGTGTTTCACTGACGGCTCATTTTCCCAGTATAATTGCAATGAGCGAGGTTAGTTTGATTATTGTGAAGAATAAGCACGGTTCTAGACGTCGAAACGTTTCAGTCCTCTTCAAATTGATGAGCCTAACTAGTAACCAAAGTTTTCTGCATGTTTTCGGGGCAACATAACAAATTAGTGGACCCGAAATCGATGAAATCCTGTTGAACGCCTTTATTTCTGAGAATTCATTTGACATTGATTTTACCCGTTAATCGTTCGTATACATACAGGTAGCATTTTTGCTGATTTTTGTGCTCAGTAAAAATTCCTTTTATTTGCGCCTCATTTCTTAGTGAGTTCAGAACAGAAACCAACGATTGGAGCAGTCACCATTACTGTTGCACAGTTTTTGAAATGGAACCCGCCTTGTGGCTTATGTACTTGGGGACAAAATTCTTCATTCAGCGCCTCACGACAGTTCCGAGGAAATTTGCCCAATTCTTCACAAATCTCCGTCTGGGAGATAAACGACCGTCCGACTTGTTGCTTCAAATGCATCAGTTACTGATCCTTTCGTTTATGGTTGAAACACTTCCCAAGAAGTCATGAATGCAATGCCTCCTTGTCATTACACATGTCATCCTTATAGCTGCTAAGTCTCCGTCCTTGTTGGATGGAGCACAATTCCCCATCGAGATACGGGACCGTTTTTGCAGCGGTCTTTCTGCTCTCTGACTGAGACGGTTAGCCATATAGCAGGGGCTCCTAAGTGTCCTGACTTCTCAGCTTTACAGGGCTTATCCGGTCCGTCACCACCAGATGACTGACGCACTGTGTGGGCAGAAACTTTAGCCCTCTAACAGGAGTTCGCAAGTCTCGGGACATGTTCCTCCTCCTGTCGATATCGGAGTAAATCCATGCGTGAATATTGTCGGACCCCGCACAATTTTTGCCGGTATCACGGCAGGTTCGAAAATCGGGCAAAGCTTTGCGTCTTCCCCTGTAAGTACTTCAACCGGGGAAACACCCAAGCCGGCCCGTTTTGGTGATAAACTAGGCTGGCACCCCTTAGCGGCCGTCTTTCTCACGTAATGGATTTATTCCCAGGGACACGTTCCTGGTCATTAATGGGTCAGAAGTCGGAAGAGTTCCTCCACGATCCAGTAAGGCGTGTTGGAACTGATCCAACAAAATAAAACCCAGTCACTACAGTCGCTACAGGCGGTCTCTTTTTCTCTGCCCATGGTTCATGCTGCTAAAGTCATGTCTATTTCTACCTACGGCCTACGCCCATTCACGCTTGACCGCAGTATCCGGCGAACATTTCTCTTGGTTTGTGCGACCACAGCGGTACCCTTCTCTGTTTTAAGGGTCGAAGTTCTCTAGCACTTCATGGTCGACACAAGAGGACGGAAACTGATCGATTCCCGTAAAGAAGCTAGCATCAGCAGCACCCAGACAAACGTAGAAGCTATCAAACCTGTTGTCCCTCAAACTGGAACCCCTCAACCTCAAGCATTCATACTTCCGGATTTCCCACAGCTCTTTCGACCCACAAGCGAGCAACTTCTAGTCCCCTCTACTTACATGCACCATATTAGGACTAAACGTCCACCAGTGTTGTGCAGGCCAAGATGTCTGGTTTCAGATACACTCAAAGTATCCAGGGCAGAATTCGAGCACGTGCACAAACTAGAAATAATTCGTTCTTGTAACTGTCAGTGGGTCTCTCCAATTCATATGGTGCCGAAGAATTCAGGTAAATGGCGCCCTTGTGGTGATTATCGTGACCTCAGCAAGGTTGCAGTCCTTGATAGATACTCCATCCATCACACACAGGACGTAATAGCCTACCTTTCTGGCAAAACCGTATTCGGTAAGATCGATCTGGTTAATGCCTGTCACCAGATCCCAATAGAAGAGACGGCTATCCCTAAAACGACCACTATCACTTCTTTTGACTTATTCGAATGTCTTCGAATGCCATTTGACCTTAGCAACACTTCACAAACCAAAGCTTGGGGTTCATCTTTTCCTACCTAGGCGGCATATTAGTGGATAGTCTATTCAAAGGAGGACATCTGCAGCACCTTCGCTTCTTCTTCGACGAGGTAGCTCAACGCGGAATAACCATCACTTCCCGATGCAACATCTTTCAGGCGGCTCCGACGTTCCGCCGGCCTAGTTGACTACTACCTCCGAACGGTTAAATAGGTGGCCCACTCGACAATCTCACTACGCTGCTACCCAAGGAGTGAATGACACCCGCCAAGTTTGCGCATCTTATAACCTTGAATTTGATGTTGTACGAAAGGACATTTTGAATGGTCCACCGTTAGCAAGAAGTTGAAGCATGTTAAATAGCTAAATTTTTTATGATTGGTACTGGTGTAAAAAAGGTGTTTGATATCGATTGCATACAGTATTATTTCAGAGACTATCAAACTGGAAATTAAGCCAACGAAATAATTGAACACTGGGGGCTCAAGTATAGGGCTGTTAATGGGCTGTACTGGAAGCTGCTGTGGCAGATGGAAAAACCCCATTGACACAATCCTAGGTAAAGCGGTTCAGGATATAGCCTTGAACCAACCCACTCAGAGTGTTTCAAAATCATTTGAAATTATTCCAGTAGGGCGTCGTGATCCACCGTACCAAATGTCTTTGAGAAATCAAGTACAACAGCGTCAGTAACGTTCGTGACAGTCGTTCAACTCTTCATCTCAGTAAAACTCGCCGGGCATGATTTATCTTCGAGAATGCCGCGGGATGACGTGTGCGGCTGCCACATACTCATTAGATAGCCCTATATAGCACTCCGACCCAGGCTATGTGTAACTTCAAAAGTCACTGACAACAATGAATGTGGATGGTAGTGCTGAGAGGTTCCACGGTCGTATTTTAACACTCATTACTTTTTTCTACTCATTTGAAATTCTCTTTACTGCCAGAGGTAGACTGAATAACATGATAAGATACACCGGGTCTACACATTGCTAGTGAGGTCTCATTTAAGGCTAACGAATGCCACATTGTTGGGTTCTAAATTTTACGCCCCCACATGGACAGCTTTGAAGCCTGAAGGACAATAACATTGTATGTCTTCATCTGATGAAGCCATTACATGAGACGGCCTCGGTGTTATCTACAGGAACTCATGATCAATGACGTATTTAACGGCACAGAAGTATATCGCGGATTATAGAGGGTTTATCATTGATAATTTCGGTACATTTTTTCCCCCACGGGCTACCTCAATGCAAGATGTGAGCCATGAACTCGGAAGTCCAGCTTTACAGAACGGTAATATCAGCTTGTATGTCCTCTTCAGCCGCTACACGGTGTGGGGACTGCCGGGTGGGTAATAGTATAGCCAATCTCTGTCATCCAACAACTCTAATAGGCTTGGCTTTTCCTAAGAAAGTTCGAGGTCGATCCTGACGAAGACCCAGCGGACCTACTCTTGAGGGAACTCATCGAGATGCTGGCGTCTTGATATATGGGATTATCGCATACAAAGGTCACATCACCAAATATCTTTGTTTCCTCATGCGTTGTGCTTGCGTTAAACTCGGTAAAATCCGTGTTCTCGTCATATGCTATTTTGCTTTCATCAGCATAAGCTTAGAAACCCAGATAACCTGTTTCTTTTTGCATTATTCTTTAATACTGTTGATGGCGTTAGACGTTCAGATGGAACAGCAATAAGTGTTAAACTTTGGTTACTCTTCGACGTTGTTCGCAATACAAGTCAGTCGATTAGATCAGCAGTGGAGATCAACGAATTGTTGCAAGATATTTGTTGCTGTTGACTTACTGATACGCGCACACACTTCACGTTGTTTTGTTCCCGTTAATCTGTGCTGCTGTACAAACCCCTCCTGCGTATTTGTGTGCCCAACGATGTGGATGTAATTACGGCTTCCGGCTCACCACATCGACAGCTGACCCTCGTATTATTCAGTTCAGAAATTGAGGATTCCTCTTCTTGCAGTGTGAATTACTGTGTCGACCACGGGAGTCCTTCACTCGCGAAATATTGCATCTTCGATGTAATTGATTTTGTTGGACGATCGAGTGGGAAGAAGGGGTTAAATCTGGCGTCCCTCATTGCTTTTGTTCACAGTATAGGTGAGTTGGTTGCAGGAGCTTTGTTTAAACATTATATAATGCGTCATGTCCGTTACAGTATACGCGACACATCAAGGTGTAGATAAACATGATATATCTAAACTTAACGACAAAAAAACGATAAGGAACACGATGATAACACAATCGGTTCATTGTAATGAATGTACACATACCAGACAGAAAATCAGCTAGTAGGAAAATTTCAATATGTATTCTGTACACGATGAAAATCTTACTATGTTTTTCTCTTTATAACCTTGAACACCTTGTGATGGACATTCACGTTTAGGGCTGTTACGAAATCATGGGAGTGATTGCAGGGAAAATACTCAGGATGTTCGTCGTTTGTCTCCTGTGTTCAGATTTAATATTCTTAGTGTCAAGTGCGGTCCAGGTGGAGATAAGACGTTTCTCGTTGACCACAGTCATCTTAAAGAGCGAAACTAAAGAAAATTCACAGAAGAAAAATCGCCTGCTACCAGTAGTATAACTGGACAGATCGTAAATTACTATATGTATAAACTGAAGTCTCGGTTCGAGCAGTGTGGAATAACTGCACGTTTCACGCAAGCATCTTTTGTTGAGTTTCGGAAACGAAATAACCAGGAGGTCTTAATGAGCCGTATTCAATCACCAGTGCACGTGCCGACCACCAAGGGTGTTCGTGATTAAGTATGATTTTATGAAAGGATAGTTGGGTTCACCGCACATAAGGGTCTGGAATGCATAGAATTGAAACTAAGCAGTGAGGTAAGAACTTGAGAAAGACATGCCCACAGTGTTGTGTGTATACAGTAGACCAAATGACAGAGTGCAATGCTAAGTTTTCCATAATCTGCGTAAAGCTTTTGATAGTACACCCCTGGGGGTCATGTGTTAACGCATACTTACCGGTGTGTAGTAGTTCGTATTTGTAGCGACTGGAATAAATAATGTTTCTGACAGTCTGGTCCATCTGTACATTTTTGATGATTTTGGTTATTTTACCCGCTTTTGTTTTAGTCAAACTATCCGTTTTGTACCATCCGTCCGGGAGCTAAAAACACAATTTCTTCCGTGCTTTGACGTGTTTCTCTGTGCACTCCACCTTCCAGGGTCGATACCAATTCACGGGGTCAACGCGCTGAGTCTTTGTTTTTCACTGTCGATCGGTTTTCGATAGTGAGTACTGACTGGATATTATTTTGCTGAATCAGTCCCAACATATTTTTCAGAACTCCGGATATTTCACTGAATCGAGTCTTTAAGCCAGTGTATCCACGTTTCCCATCAATCTGAATGTTTCAAACACAAATGTGCACATAAAGGTGACGCAAATATGCTGGCGGTTTTGGGAGTTCATAGACACATGAAATGCTTAATGGGGGTGAAGATGCGTGACAGAATGCCTGGGCTTTTCCCCGTACTATAAGACAATCGAATGGATAATTACAGGTTGGAGCCACAACTGGTGTTAAAATGTGGGATTCGATTGGAAGTTGCTCGTAATGTGAATCAGTCTGTTTATTCTGTTTTGATCGTTAAAACGCATGGTACTTTTTAAAGTTGTTCATAGTACAGATAAATTTGTTAACCCTAAGACGTGAGGCACGGCTAAACGATCTGACCCTTCGTTATATTAGTCAGATAGATTACTGGGATATCTGGTTAATTAAAACGCCATGCCTCGGTAATTCGTCATAATCGGTTGCTGCATAAATGGAATGCAGAATATATCACATGTGTGCGTATGGTTAGCGCACAATTCTGTGTTACCGAACTACTGATTACTGATTTCGTGTACCTACTCTAGAAATAACCCACCAACGGTGGTGGCATTGCTTCTTCCCAAAGCTGAAGAAATGAATGGGTAGGAGGTTGCAGACACTCAGATTTTTGAAAAGAAGAGCGGATTTACCGTCAACGAGCGGTCTGTTGGCCGATGCAGTCATTAAAAGAAGTTGAATGGATATACTGATATGACCTACCTGAGCCTAATGTACTCGTCGTCTCTTCACCGACGGTGTACTGTGAGTACGTTGGTAACTTACTAACCTCAATCGGCCAGCTCATTCGCGACCGCACACATCGCAGTGCCACATAGTCACGCCACTGCGACCTATGGCACCGATGGTTCCGTTGCATACCACACGCCTCCGCTTGCGGCCGCACAATAAATGCTCGTTGAACTTCCGGACGCCCGTCCGATTCAACGCTAAGTTTTCCAAACATCTAAAATCAATGATACAACGTGGAAACTTACGTGCACAACATCCTGGAATCTCTGCTTTTGACCACTAGGATTTCGCTTATCTGTTTTCACTTGTCTGCACAACAGCTGCTTCGGGATACGCTCATTGTCCATCCGGTAGGCGTGACCGAACCAACGGAGCTGATTTAGCATCAGCATGGCTTCCATCCCGTCAGGTCGGTGCATAATGAAGTCTTGAAATTCACCTCTGGCCAATGCGAGAGGGAGCAAAGTGGAACCGAAGCACATCAGTTGTTCAGAAATGGGCCACAACAATCCACACATAGGTGCTCCCAGGTTTCACACGACACTGGCCATGGAACCCATTTGGATGGCCCGGAATGCACTTTGTTTCTACAAGTGACACAGCTGCGCGTCGTTCGAACATTGTCGGAATCATTCTCTGGTCAACAACGTGTCAAACGTGTTAATAACATCATTCTTCTGTTTAAGCTTACCAAATTTCAAGTCATTCTAAAACGAAGCGAAGCGTAGATCACACCGAAATTCTAGCGCTATAGTATGAAATACCTTTGAGTGTAACTGAGAGCTCTTCATGACGAACATGAAAGTCGGCAAAGCCGAGCTTTGTGATTGTATCCTCTCATCTATTTATAGCCAAAATAGCAAAACGAAAATATTTCCCAGTGTCGTAAATCGTATCCTCTCGACTTACTGACAACGGTCGAACTAAAAGACAACCAGAATTGCCAATTTCAGGAAGTTCACAAGACAGCACACAAGAAAGCTCCAAAGCATTCGAGTACATGTGGTCTATGATAGGGGAACCAAAATAAAATTGAACATGTACAAATTATGGACTGTGCACCGTTGAGTGAAAGTTCGCAATTACCACAACTAAGTAAACCATGCCTAGCACACCTTTGACAGGAACATCACTAGACTTCGGGGCCACGAAAGGACCAAGACTCTTCACACAATTAGATAAAATGAAAGACTCAACACTGTCGGTTTCAGTCATTTAGACATGTCTGAAATCACAGTCGGTAACAAATGATCTGGTTACATGGAGCGGGATTATAACCAATTAGGAGGAACAGTGTATTACAAGTCAAAATTTAGATGCTGCCCTTTTAAATAAGTATGGAGCACAAACACCCTCGAACTAGAGTAGACAGATTCAGTATGGTCCATTCTACCGAATTTTATGTTAAAAAAGTACGGCAGATACTCAACTTGAGAAAAGCCATGACAACATAATATGGCATACATAGTGGAAATGAAATGTGAGCCAAAACGCTTCCATTGTGAAATTACACACAAGTTAGTGTTCGGTGTACGGTTAGAGCATAACGGTTAAAGTGAATAGGTGATGAACTCTTCTCTTGTAAACAATCAATCAGTGTGAACCGTCCAAACGTATTTGTTTCAGAGGACACATGCAAACTGAAGAACGTCTTAAGGGAATATATGAAGAAAGTAGTATTATTTGTGGTGAGGACAACGAAGATAAACTTGACTTCCAGAATAACCAAAACGTTTCTGAAAAATATATCGGTATATAGCAAACTAATTTAGTGTGTTCACTATCAGCAAACTGGCAGAACTTATAGACTGTAGCAGCATAAGCCCTTTGTACAACTTCCAACTGTTACTAAGGTAAACATCCTTGCGTTACACATCAGCGCAATGCCAGAACTCACTGCAATTCCACATTCGACTTCGAATGGCAATCGGTGACCAATCTCAACTTATTCATCCGAACAACACTAAAGAACTCAGGACGCTTGCCAGAACTGTGCATCAGACTAACATCAGAGCACAGATTCATCGAAATCCGATACTATCAACCTACTAACAGCGCTACTAGCACACACACCGCTGACAGATTTGACACCAGACTGAAGCGTGCAATATGGTTCAAATTCACGATATTTCATGATTTACTGAAACATGGCACATGCAATTATGAGAATGCTGTTCTCTCAAACTGACCCCGTTTCATTTATGCGCAGTTGTATTCTGGTTTGATATAGCACGATGAGCATTATCTACAAGGTGTGCGAAATTACCGAATTTAAGAAAATCACCCCAATAACATACGCACAGAAGAAATGGTCAATGTCAACGTTTGGCAACTTCCGGCGAGTACGAATATGTGGAAGGTTGTTTGTGAGAATTTGTGGATATCTTCTGCAAAACACTCGTTGGCCGGATGGATAAGGGCATGACAGATATGTATACTTTCACCGGCCAGTCACTGTGCGCACACTTCGGAGAATTGTCCAACTCGGTCTGAATCTGAGGCTAAATGACCGTCATTCGACATTGCAACAACACAACTGTTTGTGTTATCCCAAACATTCCAAAACCACAATTATGACAATAACACGAACCGTGAAGTTTCCACAGAATTACTCAACAGTTCACCATAACCCTACCAACGTTTGCTAGCTCAGTTCTGAATAATCCAATTTGTCACAGTTCTCACCCAAATCGACTGAACTTTCAACCTACCACGAAATAGTCCGTGTGATATCTTGTCTGAATAGACCGATTTAATTCACTGTGAGGGCATTTGAAGTACAACATTGGAGCGATTCACACAGAATCCCACGAAGTTTGTAAAATCATATGTACAGTGCTCTGACAAATCGCTCATAACATTAGTACCCTTCGAAGCACGTTGAGTATACTCACATTGTTGTTGCTTGCTCTACCACATGTTACACACAAAAGTGTTCAGCACCTTCCACCCAAGCAAGCAGTGACCTTCGCACGTAAGATTGCTTGTAGCCAGAACAATTATCCAACTGAAATGAACTTCAGTCATGTTCCTCCACGTTACACACACTGTGTCGTGTGAAATATGCTCGGCTCGTCCTCAGGATACTGGAGCGGAAAAGAGCACAATATTTCATCGAAGTTTTGTGGTCTCACTCATCCCCTCGAGTGTCGCACAATCTCGTCAATTGATTCAGTCGTGAATTTGCCGGCTTGCTTATCAACGCTGGTTTAGATTAGCAACTGTCAATTTGATTTATAACCTCACAACGAGTTGCTTTAAATTTTTGCAGACTTACAGGAGTTATGCTCACGCTTGTGGTCATGAATACAATCGTGCTTGTAACTGTTCACCTGCGAAGAATTGTGAGAAGACTGGACGAGTGAGAATGACATGCGTGAGAACAAAAGTGCAGTAGGCGTAAAATTCCACAAGTATGGATGCTGGGAGATGATGGATTTGCTCACTTATTCAAGAGCAACCAATATTTAGAGAAATCGAGGTGATAGTATGTAGATAAGCGGTGTTTCCAAGTCGAGTTGTTTACCTCATGATGTATTACAACTTTTGAATCAGTCGCAGATCTCATCTGTTGCAAGAACAAATCCAGCAACCACAATTATGAGTAAAACTCACCCCTCACTGTGTTCAGTAATATACCACGAAAATATATGAACTCATCACATCACAGAGGAATGAACCCACACCCATAACAAGCATTGCGACAACAAAATCAAAATGCCGTACAGCTATTTGGCCAGGATTCGGAAGGAAAATTCTGTGGTGTAGGGATGAAATTCTGTGTACCTTCGCTGAAAGTTGCTTTCCAACCCCTATTAATGTAAAATCTGCTAGCAAATAAGAATGTTGTTCACCGTGGTTGCCCCGACCACTAATTGTTAATGCGAAATTACCGTGACAGTTTGGATGTGGTACTGCAAATTTGAATATCGGCTAGCCATATAGCTAGCCGCGTACAGCACAGTTTGTTTTTTGGTGGTAGCGCGCCTAATGAAAGAGAGAAATGCCTTTTGTACTTGAACGGTTCATAAGAAACTTTGACGCGTTGGCCAGTCTTAGTGGTGGTAACTCCTCCCAACGGTAATCAAGTGCTCACCATGTCCAAACTTGAGAGCGTTATAGAATTCGGTCACAAATTGGTAGTGATTCCAAAGTGCATGCTGCCTGTTTGCATCAGCCACAATATTGTAATATCTTCAATCTCCTCTCAACACTCACTCTGATCAATCCAAACTAAATGACTTTGAACAGAGCTAAGATAGATAGGTCAACGTTTGTAACAATTGCTTACCTATAACACTGGAATAACACTCCGTAGTGTAGGTGAAACTTGGAGCGGAATGCTCTTCTGACGACAAACAGCACAACTGGAATGTGGATAGAAGGAACAAGGGAACTGCCAGAAATATGCTCATAATCGGTTGTTTGGATTAGTCTTCGTACAAATACAGACATACTAAGAATCATGTGAATATGCACACAAGTAGATTGCGCTATACTCTGCAAGTGAGTATGATGAACGGGGTTGTTACTGAATTGTGTGGAGGCTGTGATGTGGGATAAGTCAATTCACATTCAAACCAAGGAATTGATTCTGTTGGTAGCAGGCTGAAGCATGCAGTTTTATCAAATGAGTCACGTCTGAACACTTTGCCTCAATGCAAATCTACGACACCTCCAAATTATGTCACCTCTGCATCCCAATCTGAAAACTAGTAAATTTTCACTTTCGTTGACTGAATTTGTGCTCATCCACCTCGCTCTGGCTTGCCTAAGTAATAATTGGTCCAACGATTCCAAATTGTTTTTGCAGCTCACATCCTTTGGTGTTGTTGCCGTTTGTACTGGGAATAATGTTGAATTCCAGCACTGCCAGTTCTGTGCAACAGGTCACGTGGCTTTGCTGCACTATAACATTATGCAGGGAGACGAACCACGATTAAACATAATAATGTTAGCGTGGATTTCAGATTTCGCGTGGGCTTTTAGGGAGTTTACTTTGCTGCGTCTACATCCCTTGAACACTATTAACTCACTGCGATGTCTGGTCACCTCAATTATTTTGTAACGTCGTTCATTCCAGTATCAAGTTAACAATACATAGTGGATCCACAAGAGTGCGCAGAGCACGAAGGCGGTGAATCCACTGGAAATACGTTTGGCATTATTCATCGCTACCAGAAACCGGATCCAGTGAACCACTAGAAATCAACAGTACAAGAACTAGCGATAGAGAGAATGAAACCTTCGATTTGTAATTGACAGTTTTGCTATCTCACTGTTGACTGAGAATGGGTTCACATTGCAATTGTAGTCAGAAAAGAGTCACTTGCATTGAAGGGGGTCCAAAGATGAGCACAAAAATACTGCAATAATTTATAGGAATTCATGCTGCTGGCAAATGACAGTATCGCTAATACATAGACTACTAACAGTGGAACAAGTAATTCTGTCCTCAGAATAAATACCGATTGCCTAAGTAGCGATTTAAAAGCATTTGTGGTGCGACGGTTCCGTATTATGTATAAACCAGTAAAAAGTCGCATCTATGTTTCACCAAAACGCATAACATCATAAGAGTAATCCCATATGGTTCTCACCTGTTTGATGACATCTAATTTCACGGAATATGTCCACATATCCGGAATGCGCTGACTTTGTCACCACTCGTCGTACCTGAAATGGTCATCCACTTGTTTGCAGTGCCAAATTCAGGATTATTCTTGAGACACTCCTCGAAAACTTTCCCATCAGACACATGTGCTACCAGACGAGGTAGCCTATCCTATGACGGTCATCAACAGTACCACTCAGCAATTGAGATTAACTGAATTTTTGCAGACTGACAATGACCCTCGGTGAACAAATAAAGACAAGTAACGATTAATCTAGTGAGTCTAAGAACATAAATGTGCACACTGTATATCGGATCAAAGATTTAGTTCTTCGGAGATTTTTGTGAAGAGCGATGAGAAGCCTTTGCCTCCGCTATACACAGAAAACTCGAATTCAATTGCTGTTTTGATTTCGCGTCGAGTTTTCATTGATTTTTCTCAAAACAAACAATAAACCGGAGAAGGTGCAAAGGGGTGTGTTCTAAACGATGCCATTATTTTAACTGGTACTTTAACCGCTGCAGTGTAACTGCCTTCTAAACGAGGTCATTTACAAGAATCAAGGTGAACTTCACACAAAGATGTGGCTTACCAGTCCTTACAATAACGGATTTGTTGTTTGACACATCAAATGTCGACCTTTCAAATTTCATGTTTACTAAATGAAGGTGTGGACAACATTTATGAGTCATATTTTTTTCTGAGCTTTGGCCAAGGGTTAAACGATAAGCTGGTTGTCTTATAATCACAAGATAATCTTATGCCGGAAAAACTTTGAGGAAAAGAGTTCATGAGGTGAACACCAACCATGAGGTCACTTACTCCGTATTCATTCAGTTTGATTGTGCAGCCATCTTCTGAAGAACGTCTATTCGCCGCAATAAAAGTTTCAAATGTCGCACAACTGACGTGAGTACGAAAACAATTCGTCAGAGGCTACGTGCAATGAAAAATATTCTCAATAAATGATTCCTTTTCAAAGGATGTCCTCGAGTTATACAGTGGGTTAACGACAATTACATTTGAATTCCAGATGTGTTTAGGCTAGGAGTTTCTCAGATCATCATCATTATCTTAATCTGGAAACGTTACACTCGAAACAGCTGAAATTCCAGGAGCCAACCACAGTCGGTACACCAGAGGTTCCTAAGAGGTTGCTTCAAGATAGACTGTTATCCCTCCCCAATTGAAAATGAGGATGGGACAAGACTGCTAAAAATCTAGAAAATTACTGTCAGGATTCTCAGTCTGATTGTGGAATTTAATATTTAGTTGAAGACTAGCTGTGAAAGAAATAACTGTAAAGAGTCAAAGTAACAAGTACTTTCTGTAGGCCTCTTTCATCCAAGAGATATGGGTAGGTAAATTCAGATGAGCAGGTTTGAAATTGTCAGAACATTCCCACTGAGGTGAAGTTAAAAAGCACACGACTGAACGAATTACGCTGTCCTGTGTCAATCCAGATTAACCGTTATCTAGCCCCACCTGCCCATATTCGATTGCAGCCGGAGCAGTTGTATATCTGTATGGGAGGTAAAATCCAGGATAAACATGAATTCGCCGATTGGTTGTGGAACAACCGAAAATAAACGAGATAGGTGTCTAATCGAACAATTCAATATGGTTCGGTCACAGTATTTCACTAAAATTTTGCTCAGCATTTTCGATGTTAAAAAGGGGTCGCATCTAAACAATTCTGCATCTAAGTTCTGTCTAATATTGTAGACTCAACTGGACAGACTTAACGGTCCATCTTGTTCTGTTCGTTTTACGTCAGCTGTATACTTGTCTTACTTTGATGCGGTATATCATAAGAGACATGATGTTTTAAGAAACGGTATTGTGATCTGAATTTTTAAGTATATTTTGTGATATTCGTTGATTTTGTGCGGTCAACTTTTGTACCTGTGACATGAATTACTGTTGGCACCGACTACATTACGGATGCACACTTGTTTTCCATAACCTCTAACTCATTGCCTGGAAATGCCTCGGATTCTGCAAGAAAAACTGGTGTGTAGTCTGCTCTCGGCTAAGTCCTAACGATGTATCATACACGAGTCTCTTGCTCGTGTCAAGAAAAGCACCTGACGCATCCGCATTAATTCACAGAGGAATTGCGGAAGTAAAATTGCAAGTTTCAAAAGTTGGCTTTCGATCACGTCTGTTACCGGATAAATCACTGTGACTGAATTCGGTGTCAATATCTTGTCTGTTGTCACCGGCCTCTTTCACGGTGGTAATTCATAATGATTTAAGTTGCTTATCCGTAAACAGAGTTGCCCAATTACACTTGAGTGCCAGTCAGTACTACTGCCAGAAAAACTCCAGAAAATGATAATTCTCATGCAACGTCCACAGCTTGAGGTTTATTTAAATGGAAATATATGCAATAAGACCCAAACTCGGATGACAAATAGAAAGTATGAAACAACTCAGAAGTGACTAACATTCGGACAAACCATAACGCCCTTCAAAAACATTAGACCTAATCTTTTTCAGCGGCACTTTCTTGAAGACGAAAAGGAAACTGAACTCAAAATGATCACCATTCGTAAACGCCTATGACAATCTCGAATACCAATTTAATATCTCGTCTCTGCTAACGATAGCTAGTCGAATAAAACGGCATATAACTTTTTTCAAAGTCACACTTGACTTAGGTAGAACTAATACAATGTAATTAAGAGTCCTCAGAAAGTTGGTTCAGACTGGGAGCTAGCTGACAGAAGTTGTCAAGTCTGATAAACAGTAGGTTTCTTGTTTTTCACGCAAGCCTTCTTGTTGATATGTTTAAGGGTGTGATTGCTTGATGTGACGTGACTATTGTCTGTTAGTCCCTAGTAATTTAGTCTGTTAAACAATATGTCCGATGCAGCCGTTTTGCACACTACCGATATCTCTGGTAAAACAGTAAGACCGAACAGCATTTCACTTAGTCAACGAGCAACTGACCTTCAGCTTTCTGTTTCATTCCTCACTCATTTTGCTCTATCCATTACATCACATTAGCTTTAATGAGGTCTATTTTCAAACGCGTCCCACAGGTTTAATGGTGGAAGATTGTGAAAATTTTCAGTCTTCCTCTCATCCTATTGTATCTGTTGCGAATAAGAAATGATAGTCAGTCCACTGGGAAGCGTATTTTTAAGATCACATTGCCTTGTGCTATCCTCGAAAACCTCGCTTACTTGCTTCCTCTCTTCGTACTGTTTACAGGTTTCCTGTTTTCCTACCGCACCAAAGATCTGATATTGGTGGTCGCATGAAACCATTAGATCGTGCGCTCGGCTCAACAGCGTTAAGGATCCAGCCGCTTTGAAAGTGCGGATACTATATCTTAGCTCATTAGTTGTAATCGCAGTGAGGAAAGCTGTTTTTCTAGTGTGATCACATGTTATAAGTTGGCAATGCGATGTTGTGTCATATTTTGGTGCACACGCCGCCTTAACAATTGAGCATGGCCTGGAGGTAACAGGAATGCTACCCGGCTTTTCTGACACAAATGAGCTTTAGTCCCGTCGAATTATCGATTTTTATCCGAATCTCGCGAGATTTGCTGAATGATTGCGCGTGTGAACTCTGCATTAAGCACAAGCGTCAACGTATTATCATTTATTAAGCGATTTTCTCACCACCTGAATTATAGTTCCCTGCGTAGAATTTAGCTGAAGTAATTAGGCGCAAATTCACCGGCTTCTCTGGTGATCCTTCTGGTGCATTTGTAAATTATTTGGTCATCAACTGAAACACAAAAGTTTCACCTTAACATTCTGTTTGTCCATACTTCGAGATATTAGGACAAGGGTTCAACACAACAGTTCTCTGCTGACGCGATTGGAATTACGGTCAACAATTTCACTGGTATTCAGTCGTTTTTGCTGCACTCGCAAACAATAGAATGAGGAATTCATTCGTTTTTCTTCATCTTCAGGAATCAAATTCATTAACGACATGTTGAACAGCCTCACCAATAGTGGCTGGCGTAACCTTCCAATACCGAATGATATGTTTTATTTGTGGTTTGTACCGACAGGATCCACTGCAGAGTTTTACCAGCTTTCATTTTGAGTGGTATAAGTCAGCAAACTTTCAAGTTATCCCTATGAGTAATTACTTTAATTTGATAAAGAAGTCATTTCCGTGTCCTTATTACTGAATTTCCGTCATGCAGAGCAACATCCGACTTCAAATAACCCTGGAAGGATGATGCCTTGAGGGTTTTCAAAAATATCACGAAGTCCTGACAGAGCTGGGGAAGCCGCTAATCGCAGGTCAAGACATGTCACACGAAAGCGCATGAGTTGAATGTTGATGTCTTTTTGATAGTGCCGTACACAGATCTACCATACAGCAGACCGTATAATGCCAGAATACCGCTTTTGGTTGCCTAGACTCGAGTATTCACGCAGAAGACCACTTGAAGGAAAACAGCGTGCAAGCAACAAAGACGTAGCTGGAGAAATAATTCCAACTGGAGCTACTGCAGAACAAAGAAACCCGCTTTTCTCACAGTTACTAAAACTCAACTCAGTGTGTAGTAGATGAGTGGCTCACGGTATCATTTGACCTCAGCCTATTCGCGTAGTACATGACTGTTATTTCAACTGACCTACCAATAAAAGTTGTGAGGGACTTTGTTGAACAAATCGCATTCCTTGTCACTGTCAGTAGCATGCACCGTCAATATACCCGGAAGATTCTTAAGAATGTTGTATGGTTTCCGAATGAGCTTTTGGAACAAGTGTATCAACGATTATTTTTTGTGCCCATCGAATCGAATACGCTAATTTATCGGACCTGGATGCTAGCGAGCACACGGGTGGGTGAAATAATTTAGCAGCGGACAGAGATCGTTTGTCTGTCTTATCCACGCTTTGCCAGTTGGAAGCAGGCTCCGTTTCGTTACGATTTCAACCCACAATCAATAGTGCTACCTGAGAAAGGAGCTCGGTTAGATAAACGTTCTTTGGAACAGCAGGTTTGCCTTTTGCCCAAATAGTCGCCCTCTTTGTCAACGAAACGTAAGGTGTTCAATAAATCTCCGGATAAAACGATTGTTCAGCATTTTTCGGGCATACAAATATGGTCATTAAATCTAATTTTCGTTTGGGGAAATGGTACTGAAAGGTTCTCCTGGTAGAAGAAATTGTAGATATGATCTGTGGTTGAGATGAACAGGCTTCCACTATTCTTCAGGAACATTCTTAACAAAAGATAGAAAATGAAATGACTTCGCACATTCCAGCCCTCTGTTCCAGCCCCTGGTATTCTTACACCAATTTGATTTGCTGCCGGGAGTCGTTCGAATCAATTACACAACACCTCGGAATGAGGGAAGTTCACTAATGAGGATGTGGGAAAGCATGAATGGATCCGGTTACCGGAGTGTTCTCCATTCAGTAAGACAGCTTGAGTTGATAAAATGGACCTTCCAACTGCTTTTATGAAGTATGAGTTGGGAACCTCATGTAGATGGACGTTCTGAAGCTGCATTCTGATCGGTACGTGCATAAGTGGATCGGCTGTAAGAAGACTGTAACACTGGCTACCAGAATCGAGTGTTGCGGTGACGCCATATAGGTCATTTTCAATGGTCTAGTTGGCTTTATGGATTGCTGTCTTGACAAAAGTCTTGCCGGTGGGGAATCCAACTGATTTATGTTCAGTTAGTCTCCACCTGTGAAAACGAATTGGTAATGGACAGAAATGTGAGGAGTTGCGGAAATGGCCGATAATTGTGAAGCACATTAACCTAGTTAGTCGTGTGGAAGGATATGTAGGCAAAAGGAAGATTGGCGAGTTTAGCTTTCGATCGTTAGGCTTAAACTTAAAGCAGTTATAATGGTCATTTTTTAAGAGTTCTAATATTTCGTAAAGTGTACTTATCACGAGCGAATGCGAATATCCAGTTGAGCTAGACGAAGCACATAGGAGTTAACGTGTTACTCAACTGCAATAAACTGCCGTGTACAAAAAAAACAGTGCTCGAGTTCTCTGTGGTGGATGGAGGCAGTTTTCGATTGATGTGCTGCAAGACGTGCAAAGCAATTGAAGAAGATCGCTTCAGTTCGTTTCAGTGTATCCAAGAGCTGAATGCTCCGAAACGATGAACTTGACATACTTACAACCAGACGCGATGAGTAATGATTTGTAATGACGGAAAACATGCAGTCAGACTTCATTATGCGTCTCAGATGCAATCTGCCACAGAATGTAATGTAATTGATCGTAGCAGTCGCATTCCCATATACACTCCAGTCGACCTCTTTCGAAAGGAAGCACTAGACACGCGATTTTCTCTCTCATTAGAACTTTCCACTAGTGATAGCCGGGACTAGATCTCCGGCCACGCCTTTTGCAGAGAAGTTCTAGTCGAGAGGTCCTCGACTTGAATTAACTGGATAGTTACTCTGTCTCCTCTGGGATAGAGAGCCCAACCTGATCATTACTCACGAGCGAAGATGGTTGAAAGTTCACATACGATAAATCAATAGTGCATGCTGTGAGATCAACGTCACATTGATCACCATGGTCGTCTGTTGAAAGCCTGGTCAGATTCCCTGTTGTGGCGAGGACTGCCGACCTGCTCTAATGAGAGCGAAACTCGAGTCTGGCGCTTCTTTTCGAAGGTGGCTGGCTGGAACTCCTATCTGAAAGTGAAGGCTGCGACCATATGCCACGGATGTTCCTTCTAAATCATACAGCACTAGACAAATCACACCCTGCCAATATCCGCGCCCATGGTGAGATTGATTGTACCATAGTTATTGGAAGCTGTGTGACCCATTCGCTCTTATTCAAGTGATGAACTAGCTGCTGGAAAGTCTCAGAGAGGAAATGGACTGAGACAATTTGACCGGAGCTTGCAACTTTTTGCCACAAGAAGAGCGCTGGCAACTAATCGAAATTGTACCGACCGATGTCCTTAATCTGTGCTCCCCCATAGACCAAAGGAAACTTTCAACAGGAGACAGCTGATTTGGTCACAGCAGAAGCAAAGCTGCTCATCATTAAGTCAGCCAACTGGAACACATAATCTGGAGGTGACCGAGCAATCGCACAAACGTCAACGATGCACTCGAAATCGGCGACTGCAGGTGTGCAAAAACACGTGCCTCAGTGTTATGTGATGTAAATTCAGAGTTTGTGTTCCGGCCAAGCCTACTGCGAGTTATGGATCGAAGTCAATGGACCGGAGGGTTAACATCCAACTACTTAAATGAAGATGGTGAGCGCACAGGTCTGGGTATGCAGGTGACAGTAATCCATTAATACGGCACTAAATTGTAACATGGTGACTACTGATAACTTGAACTGTACCTCCTCAAGGAGACATAAACTGAACAAAACCAGTGGACTGAAAAATACCCACCATTCAAGTAACACTAAAGAATTCAACCAACGAAATCTGAAATCAAACATGGGTCTAACCGAAGACGGGATCTGTATACGAGACGTCAATTCAGCCTGTGCGTCTACACGAAGCAAATTCGAGGCGAATCTACTGGTTGGATAACTAGGTGTAGGATAAGCGAGCTGTCTGGTGGGTCGGCGGGAACCGGAGGGTGTTCCTAGATATTGACAAGACCTAATGAGTCGCACAAAATGAATCTTTTCTGCACTCACAGGAAAAGCGCCATTGCTACAACAAAACAACAATGACTATTGAATCGTGGTTCATGGGGTGATTAGTAAAGTCATTGTTCATCTGTGGTTGGCGGATGGAATAACAACGGTTGCACAACACAACGGAAATGGTCTGTCAACACAGAGGCTGTGGTTTTGAGTGGATGAATACGACAATCCTACTGCCTAGGTTGAAACTGTAACAACCCCGGCGAAGGGCAGGCTAAATTGTGAGGTGTGAATAGAAATGCAGTACCGGTTACAAATTGTAGGTGGACAACTAAAGTTCAGAAGGCCAACAATCTGCAATCAACCAGGCAGAACACATCAGCAAGCCAGTATCTTTCAGATGGGCAATCACAGACGACTGTACATCAGAACAGCAGACATGGTTGAAATTAGCGTGGCGAGTTACTTTCGTTCTTGCTACCTGCTATCATGCTCGATGTTACTGAACGAAGCCAGTGATGGTCTTTGTGCTTTTTTGGGGAGGTGATTTGTCAGCTTCACGGTCAAACGACGAACCATTAAAAACGGATTACTTACCAACAATGTCCAGACTAGTCATCGGCGAAAGTGCGGATGCAACATATGTTTTTCTGAAGTGACTTTCAAAACTTGATTTCTTCGTGCATTTTAGAGGATGTCATTTGTGCGTTTAGTGAGAACAATATGATTTTCGAACTCACGATCTACTGTAATTTATATTCTTGCGTAATCGGTGTAGTGAGAAGCAACAAGTTTGACATAACTGCTGCCGATTTCACACCTTTGTTGATTTTTTCATATTCCTGACAAATTGCGTTTTGCCATCACATGCCGGGCGATAAGGACATTTACATCAACATCTATTGGTCGATTGACCGGTTGACTGTTCATATCCTCATTCGAGATCTATGTGGATTGTTAACAAAAGCGCAAATATTCCTCATATCGACCACTCCCATTTTAGTGATTTCGAGTGCTAGTAAATATGTGACTTTTAGTCAATTGTCAAATAATTGTTTTGACATACCACATCGGTAACATCGTCTATGGTATGGAACTTATTGAAAGATTTCAGGTACGGCTAGATGATAGATGATATGCTTTGTCCTCAGCAATCGCTACTTCACACAGATGGCTGAAGATTTTCTCAGGAATTATGGATCTTTAATAGCTGACAAGTGAGAGTTTTGTTTGTTTACGTAGGCGAACACAATCACCGCATAAATTACACACAAAGTCACGTGAAATTTCAGGAACCGCAAACGTGACTTCCTAGAAGGAAAGTCTGTCTGCTGAATCTGATCAAGTTACCGAACGTTGGGAAAAACAAGGTTTGTGATATAAAACGGACGGAAATGTTTGCACCCTCTGAAGAAATCAAGAGCAGTAGGGAAATGAGATCGTCTTTGGATTACAAACCTATTCGTAATCTTCTGGTTCGCAGCCAATGCAGACTGTTAATGTCTTTGTCATGCATATGCGACCGTCATAAGAACCAGTTGTCTTCACAATCAACTTGCAGGAATGTAGATAGCTGCTCGAATGAAACTACATTTGGGAGTATATTTCATCGGCAAGGACTTGTCAACAGTTATCTCAATAACCCAAATCATTTGCAATGCTATCTGACCTTATACTTATCGTCTTCGTGATACATGGAAATTGGTAATCCAGTTAGGTGTAACACAAAATACGACGATTTTGAACAGTTTGGACCTAAGTACATTAACCTCTTTTCCCAGTATGCAAAACTGCATCCATATTACAATGGTGGTTTCGTCATGTCAAACGCGGAATCTGAAATGCACGCTAACATTATGTTCAATCGTTGTTCGTCTCCCTGCAAAATGCCATAGTTCAGCAAAGCCACGTGACCTGTTGCACAAAACCGGCAGTGCTGGAATTCAACATTATTCCCAGTACACACGGCAACAAACATACGGCTATGAAGACAGTTTGAAATTGTTGGACCAAGCCAGAGCGAGTTGGATGAACATAAATTCAGACAACCCAGTTGAAACTTCTCTAGGTTTCAGATTGAGATGCAGAGGTGACAATTTTGGGGTGTCGCAAATTTGCACTAGAGAAAATATTCAGAAGTGAGTCATTTGGTGAAGATGTATAATTCAGTGTGCCAGCAACACAATCATGTCCTTGGTTTGAAGGTGAATTGGCCTATCCCACATCACAGCTTCCACATAAATCAGTAGCAACCGTGTTAATCACACTCACTTGCAGAGGCTAGCGCAATCCACCTGCGTACATATTCACACAATCCTTATAATGTCTGTATCTACAGGAAGACTAATGTAAGCAACCGGTTGTAAACATATTTCTGGCGGTTCATTTGTTCCTTCTATCCATATTCCAGTGGTGCTGTTTGCCGTCGTCAGAGCATTCCGCTCCAAGTTTCACCTACACTACGGAGTGCTAATCCAGTGTTATAGGCAAGCAATTGTTGCAAACGTTGATCTGTCTATCTTAGCTCTAGTCAAGATCATCTAGTTTGGATTGCTCAGAGTGAGTGTTGAGAGGAGATTGAAGATATTACAATATTGTGGCTGATGCAAACAGGCAGCATGCACTTTGGAATCACTACCAATTTGTGACCGAATTCTATAACGCTCTCAAGTTTGGACATGGTGAGCACTTGATTACCGTTGGGAGGAGTTACCACCACTAAGACTGGCCAACGCGTCAAAGTTTCTTATGAACCGTTCAAGTACAAAAGGCATTTCTCTCTTTCATTAGGCGCGCTACCACCAAAAAACAAACTGTGCTGTACGCGGCTAGCTATATGGCTAGCCGATATTCAAATTTGCAGTACCACATCCAAACTGTCACGGTAATTTCGCATTAACAATTAGTGGTCGGGGCAACCACGGTGAACAACATTCTTATTTGCTAGCAGATTTTACATTAATAGGGGTTGGAAAGCAACTTTCAGCGAAGGTACACAGAATTTCATCCCTACACCACAGAATTTTCCTTCCGAATCCTGGCCAAATAGCTGTACGGCATTTTGATTTTGTTGTCGCAATGCTTGTTATGGGTGTGGGTTCATTCCTCTGTGATGTGATGAGTTCATATATTTTCGTGGTATATTACTGAACACAGTGAGGGGTGAGTTTTACTCATAATTGTGGTTGCTGGATTTGTTCTTGCAACAGATGAGATCTGCGACTGATTCAAAAGTTGTAATACATCATGAGGTAAACAACTCGACTTGGAAACACCGCTTATCTACATACTATCACCTCGATTTCTCTAAATATTGGTTGCTCTTGAATAAGTGAGCAAATCCATCATCTCCCAGCATCCATACTTGTGGAATTTTACGCCTACTGCACTTTTGTTCTCACGCATGTCATTCTCACTCGTCCAGTCTTCTCACAATTCTTCGCAGGTGAACAGTTACAAGCACGATTGTATTCATGACCACAAGCGTGAGCATAACTCCTGTAAGTCTGCAAAAATTTAAAGCAACTCGTTGTGAGGTTATAAATCAAATTGACAGTTGCTAATCTAAACCAGCGTTGATAAGCAAGCCGGCAAATTCACGACTGAATCAATTGACGAGATTGTGCGACACTCGAGGGGATGAGTGAGACCACAAAACTTCGATGAAATATTGTGCTCTTTTCCGCTCCAGTATCCTGAGGACGAGCCGAGCATATTTCACACGACACAGTGTGTGTAACGTGGAGGAACATGACTGAAGTTCATTTCAGTTGGATAATTGTTCTGGCTACAAGCAATCTTACGTGCGAAGGTCACTGCTTGCTTGGGTGGAAGGTGCTGAACACTTTTGTGTGTAACATGTGGTAGAGCAAGCAACAACAATGTGAGTATACTCAACGTGCTTCGAAGGGTACTAATGTTATGAGCGATTTGTCAGAGCACTGTACATATGATTTTACAAACTTCGTGGGATTCTGTGTGAATCGCTCCAATGTTGTACTTCAAATGCCCTCACAGTGAATTAAATCGGTCTATTCAAACAAGATATCACACGGACTATTTCGTGGTAGGTTGAAAGTTCCGTCGATTTGGGTGAGAACTGTGACAAATTGGATTATTCAGAACTGAGCTAGCAAACGTTGGTAGGGTTATGGTGAACTGTTGAGTAATTCTGTGGAAACTTCACGGTTCGTGTTATTGTCATAATTGTGGTTTTGGAATGTTTGGGATAACACAAACAGTTGTGTTGTTGCAATGTCGAATGACGGTCATTTAGCCTCAGATTCAGACCGAGTTGGACAATTCTCCGAAGTGTGCGCACAGTGACTGGCCGGTGAAAGTATACATATCTGTCATGCCCTTATCCATCCGGCCAACGAGTGTTTTGCAGAAGATATCCACAAATTCTCACAAACAACCTTCCACATATTCGTACTCGCCGGAAGTTGCCAAACGTTGACATTGACCATTTCTTCTGTGCGTATGTTATTGGGGTGATTTTCTTAAATTCGGTAATTTCGCACACCTTGTAGATAATGCTCATCGTGCTATATCAAACCAGAATACAACTGCGCATAAATGAAACGGGGTCAGTTTGAGAGAACAGCATTCTCATAATTGCATGTGCCATGTTTCAGTAAATCATGAAATATCGTGAATTTGAACCACATTGCACGCTTCAGTCTGGTCTCAAATCTGTCAGCGGTGTGTGTGCTAGTAGCGCTGTTAGTAGGTTGATAGTATCGGATTTCGATGAATCTGTGCTCTGATGTTAGTCTGATGCACAGTTCTGGCAAGCGTCCTGAGTTCTTTAGTGTTGTTCGGATGAATAAGTTGAGATTGGTCACCGATTGCCATTCGAAGTCGAATGTGGAATTGCAGTGAGTTCTGGCATTGCGCTGATGTGTAACGCAAGGATGTTTACCTTAGTAACAGTTGGAAGTTGTACAAAGGGCTTATGCTGCTACAGTCTATAAGTTCTGCCAGTTTGCTGATAGTGAACACACTAAATTAGTTTGCTGTATACCGATATATTTTTCAGACGTGTTTCAGTTATTCTGGAAATCAAGTTTATCTTCGTTGTCCTCACCACAATTAATACTACTTTCTTCATATATTCCCTTAAGACGTTCTTTAGTTTGCATCTGTCCTCCGAAACAAATACGTTTGGACGGTTCACACTGATTGATTGTTTACAAGAGATAAGAGTTTGTCACGTTCCCACTGTTGCAGTTGCACTCTATACCTGTACAAAAATTCCGGATGCATGCCATTTTTTATATGTAAGCGTTTCACTCTATATTCCACTCATGCTATCTACTTCAATGTACTTCTTCTTGAACGGTTGAATCTTGCGATTCTAACATTGGTTCCCACATCAAACACGGAAGACATCACATACAATGAAAATAAGCCTACTCTTTATTCTAACTTCCTTGTAGTCTACCTCCCCTCCTGTCCTCAATCCCCGGCGGAGTGATTGCTGGTTCAGCATGTTTGGAGGTAAGTCTGTTTATGACCTTTGCTCTACATATGATAGTTGTTCACCTGCCAACAAATGGGAGCAACATTACGGAAAATTGCACGCTGAATTTCAAGCCCCTGCTAAGTGAACTCATTCTGACTACAGGTTTTCGTACGCTGTAAGGTAGCGTGTGATTCACATTGGTGCAGGAACGTTTTAGAATGAGTCAAAAATTTGATGTGTCCAATCTGTTTGGAGAACAAAAATGAGTATGTTGATGCGTTACGGATTTTTGGACAGAATAACGGTCGTTTTCATTTGGTTTGCATTCTCATTTATCAATATTTCACTTAGACAAAACAGAGTGTGAGTGGTTTCAATATGGTTTTTCAAAAGCTGTTTGCCTCATGGTGGTATTGTCAGTTTGTAACAGTTTGGCTGGTTTGTGTGACGTTTAGAGACTGCTTTCCAATCATTGATCAGTATTCGGGGATTTGAATAGTCTCAAGTTGAACACCAGTCACATTTGTTCACAGCCTTTGCATTCAGAAAGACTTTCCAGCCAGCCTTTTTTGAAAAGAAGCACCAGACCCGAGTTTCGCTTTCAGGAGAGCTCGTCAGTAGTGCATATCCTTACCACGGCCGCGATTTGAACTCCGTCCATTCCAATCATGAGGCAGCCCTGTTGACTACTGCGCCATTGATCTCACATCAGGCACGACCGATTTAACAAATCTAAACGCTCAACCACTCCCGCTTGTGAGCAATGATCAGTTTGCCCGATCTTCTCGAGAGCAGACACACTAACTGTACCGTTAACTTTAGTCGATAACCCCTCCATTAGGACTTCCAAGAGAGTTGAAACTCGCCGATCTCATTGAAAAAGTGGTTCTGCTTTCAGATTTGTTTGTGCCTAATGCGAGATCAATGGCATGCTGGTCAACACGGTTGCCTCATGAAAGCGTGGCCGGAGTTCTGGTCCCGGCCGTGTCAAGGATATGCACTACTTACGAGCTCTCCCGAGAGGGAAATTTGAGTCTAATGCTTCTTTTCGAAAAAGATTGACTGGACAGTATAGTTTTCAGTCACAATACTAGTTCCAGTGCATTGTAAGATCTAAATTTTTCCGGGTGGCTGACTCGAGAAATTCAACCTTGCACTTCAACTGAGTCCAAGCCCTACTCAAACGTTGGAGGACTATGACTCAGAAAGTTTGAGACTGAAATCATTTCGAGCCATCATGATTTGGATGACATCAATCAAATATAAATCAACGACGGACTGAGGTGATTGTTCTTTCATTTCAACAGGCAATACTGTTATGAGGCCAATCTTAAGGCAGAGTCATCGTTTCAGGAGAAACAAACGCGGATTTGTCGTATCCTTTTAAACGATGATCAAACTAGTACTGTTTTCTTATTATGGCTACCCAACATTTATTGTCTTTTAGGAAATCGCGAAAACTTTTTACTAATTTGACAGGTGCGCATTGGGATTTTCTCTAGGGAACGATTAGACCCGAGAATTTTAGCAGTAACCAGAAATCAGCTTGTTGTTAAACCTCTGGTCTGGCCGGAAATTATTATCAGCATTGTTGATTTTCATCATCTGACCAGTTTTACGAGTTTACCGGTTGCTTTTGTCACGTCTTTGTACGCAGTTAAAGAAACCTGGAGTGTGCTTTAACAGATAGTGATCAATATGGAATGTAGATGATTTCAAGTTCTTGCATGAAAGACATGTTAGACGGACTGTCTATTTTTGAGCACAATCATATCATCCCATAAATCTCGTTGATGTGACCGCCGCTTGCGGATACCAGTTCGTTGTTTGCAATCACTCGTCTTGTTTCTCGATAAGAAAATGACTAGGGGTACATTTCTGCGAGCGTAAAATCTGTGTACTGAGACAAGAACACCGGTTTCACAAGATGCCAGTATGATTTCCTGTTACCATCAGCGAAATTTTGCTGTGAGTGGAATGAATTGTTTAAAAATCAAGATCCAGATTCGGCCAACAGGTGAATAACTGGGTCGTCCACTACACTCAAATAGTTTTTGGGTGGTTGTTAAGCACCTCCTACGATTGTAAGAATTTCAGGGTGAGATTAGTCAGTAAACAGAACTTACACTCGATTGCCCGCTGCTGTATGTTTCAAGACTTCTTTGGTGCGCTCGCTTTTGACCACTAGAGAATAAAGCACTGAATTTTTATTGACTGCTTGAGATATGTGACCGTCCGCATTTCCATCTTTCGCTACAGTTTCGTTGTTATATCACTGCTCGAGAACGTTTTGCTTGTTCACTTGTCAATGTGTAGATACACTTGGCCATTTTTGTCTGTCAGCAATCGACCCAGGAAGAATAAAGGAAGAAACTGCAAATTATTGAATCCGTAGTATCGGAGCTGATCAAAAGAATACAACTGCGAGGAACATAGACACCGAAAAATGTGCCAAGCAGATTACCTTGTGTCGATCTAAGTTTTACTTGCAAGAAAGACCATTGGGGATAATACAACTTCCCCGTTAGAATGTGTTATATCGCGGAACGACCGAGTAGATGCAATTGAACTGGAACGATTCCTACGACGCAATGATATGGTACGCGCTGTTTAACCCCGAAGAGCCGATTCCCCAAAGCCGACTACGAAGGAAAAACACTGGTCTCCCAAAAGGAGCGTTTATTGTCTCAGCTCGAAGTTCCGAGTGCCGAAGTCAAAGTACAAAATGCAGCTCTTGCGTTTTTATAGCTCGTCAAGCGATCGGGTAAAAAAAACAAGCTAACTAGCGTCCAGTATTTGAGTCGGCGCCAGAGATTAAAAAGTGATGGTACATCAGAGGAATTTGGCTTTATAAAAAAACGGTGAATGCTCATTCCAGTTAGTGGAGTTCTTTTTGGGGGGTATGTGACACTCCCAACAGAATGATACTTATACGTAATATCGACTAGTTATTGTGGCAGTTAAGCATAAGTGTTAACCACTGATGTATTGCTGTCTATGATGAGGATGATGATGATGAGAAGTAGGAAGCAGCCAATCGGCCAAATTTAAAGGATACGTAATCATCACAAAATATCACATAATGTTAAACAACTCTGACAGGAATTAGAGGTGTATGTTGTTTGCTGTAGGGCAAGGTTTCTACCAAATATGTGTAGTAAGTGACCAAATTATCTTCCAGTGTTCTCTTCTAGAATACTTAAAAGCACGTAGGTCGTATTGTTCCCAACATAATCATAATACATTTAGCCACAAACAAAAATCAACACAAGTCTATTCTCTAAGTAATATCAATTACCAGGCATGCATAAGTCGTTACTCAAGGTTTTATCAGTTAGCCCAGAGTTCAGACAACCGTTCTTGTAAAGCGCACAATGTTGTCAAAGTTGCTACCAGTGTCACCACAAAAACTGAAGCAAACGAAAGTCTAAAGTGTTTCATAGTTAGCGCTGTCAATCGATTTCAAGTGAAACCACTGCAAATAAAGTTACTGTCAATCTGCATTTCTGTACATTCAAGTATAACGTACTTATTAATGGACCTTGCTTTCTAAAATTTCCTTAGGATGTACACCAGTAAATCATTGTACCAATATTTTATTTCCTGATTAATAACTCGTTTTGCCATACTTTTTACGATAAACCAAACAGCTATTGCAACGCACATCTGTAAATGCCAGCAGCGCAATATTTTTGGTCGTTTGATCGCACTTTTCATATTGGTGTAATCATATTGCATATTTCAGTTGTTCAGATAAATTTCGTTCGTGTAGCTTACGAAGTTAGATTGAGTTCACATTGTGCCGCCAGCATTTGATTGTGATTTGATGAAAATAACTACATTGCATTTTTAATTGCAGTTACAGGAAAACCCATACTTGGATTACTCCTGCTTGGTTAATAACTTACAGTTCGCTCAAAAGTTTTAGCCAACGCCAATGAGAATCAACACCAAAAAAACGTGACTTTTGATTGGCTCCATGGCATAAGAGTTGTGGAGGTGTGGCCTATAAACAACAAGCTTTTACTGTTCGCTGAAAGGAAAAACGAGTTAAGGATGCAAAACCTGCTAGTTACAATTCATTTGATTGGTATGGCAAGCCAAATGGGGGATACGCGTAAGTTGTGAATTCTTTGTTGATCGTTGGTTTACTGTCAGTTCAAGTTTTGTTTAGTTATATTTTATTGTGACCAAAATGTTTTCCTGTTTCCAGGCAGCATAACAACTATGAAATGACACCCATTATAAAAGTGGCGGCAGTCAGCTGCGTACAGGTATTGAATAACTTCACATTTCAATTTGAAAGCAGAGCTATGCTTTCCCGAAATCACTGTTTGGCTGATAATGGTTTTCTTAAATAATATCTGGATAGTACGACATACCTAATGATCAAGCTCAAACGAACAATCCAATGGGATAGATTTTTAGCTTTGTTCGGACATTTTAGTTTAAAGCAGCGGGGATCTACTGAAACCAATGAAGACCGAGTTTTTCGGAAACTTCTGTCTACCAATATACTAGTCAAAACTGGTTCTGAGGGGAATTTCTCCACTCAACTAACATAACTTTCTAAAGTTTGCTGAGCAAACCTCAATATACCTATTACGCCATTAATTTCCAACACGCTATTCACCACAAGACCCAGTCGAACTTTGCTGCATGAGTTTTATGTCCAATTTTGCAAAAACTCTGAGGTTAACCGTTCTATTGCTACCGAACCAATTACATGGATGTTTCCGTGTTTGCATCAGTTGTTCAGGTCACATGTGTGCTATTTTATACTTTCACCTTGCTGATAAAACCAGACTTGAAGTTTGGAGCCCGCCTATTCACTTGTTTCTCTCTTGTTCCATTGTCAGTACCCTGGTGCCTAGTTTTCTACTAAAACCATGTGCAACTCATCTATCCGCATGTTTAGATCACTGGGTTAATAATAATAGTTTGTACGTGAGCTCAATAACTGTCATGAAAGTAACTTGAACTCAATGTTCACAGCTTATTGTTTAGGAATAACTCCATCGATGGTTACTTAACATGGGAGAATGAAATAAACCATGACATGGAGTGACGTGCTCTCCCGTAGCAGCTGTTTTTGACTCCGAATTAGAGTACTAATTTGCTCTAATACTTTAAACTGAACACGGTAGAAGCTTTACTGTTCGGTCAGGAAATGGTTAACTGTGTATCACTCCCACTGATAACTGACAGCAGAAGTTAGCATTACCTCTATAAGTGGCCAAATCTGAGTGCATATTTCACTAAACTTGTGGGAGAAACCGAGCAGACTAAATGCACATTGTAACTACTGAACTATATTTAAATAAGTGGTAACTGAGAAACGACTTGCAAATCTCATGCATCAAAGACTACGCGTCATAATTCGCAGTGGCTAATGTATGTGAAAAATGGATAATGTTTAACTTCGACTAACTTAATTCACATTAACATTGCAGCGCACTGCAGATAAACAATTACCCATACGTATGGTGACAATAGAACAATAACTCTGCAAAATTTAAACAAATCTTTCTGAGAATTCATTTCTTTCGTGATACTGTTCACCAATGCAAGCTACGCATCATCCAAAATCTACTACAATGATACAGAAGACTAGGTATGCTCCGTTTGGAATTTTTTGAAAATAAAACAGAGCAACAGATAAATATAAGTTGTAGCGCAAGGTAAAAACGTTGAAAATGGTTGAAAAACTAATCTGCACGAAGATACACTTACATTCATAACATTGCATGCCTAAAATATATCTTGAATAGTACACAGATGAACACGTTGTCGCTGTATAACGCTCCAACCATTACCGTGTTGTTTAAAATCAGCCAAGTATCTGCAGATTGCTGGCCTTAAGTTCTGGGTCGGACGACTTTAAAAACTCCAGCCTGACGCCACAGCAAGGCAAACTTAGATTCATCATTTACTGTTAGTAAATTGAAGAAAGAAATTTAAAAGTAGAGTTTTCATATGCGGACAACTAAATGTTAAAATGTGAACTTTGTATCCATCGAATGTCAATTAAATTCAGTGAGGACTACTAATGAAAGTAAGTTGTTTACACACACCTTTGACCATAATTTAAAACACGCATCATTTGGGCGTATTAAAGCAAACTTCAAAATCAGTTATAGGCAAGTGGAAACTCAGAACAACCAAAGAATACGTTTGTTCTGTGATGTAAAAGCTGTCAACCAGGCTGCAAGTCAAATTCAGCTTACTTCGATTAAGTTTCAGTGAATTTGAAAATTACAGAGTTTACATCATCAACCTTAGTGCTGCTGATTGTTTGTCACTCACTTTTAATTAGTTAAGCCATTCCGACGTGGTAATAAGTGTTGTGAGAGTTTGATATTAGATGCCACTTTGTTTCTCGTAATCCTTTTATGGTATTCATAGGCAGTGATTTAGTTTACTCTCCACAGCTTTTCTACCTTCAGTCTTAATCCGCATGTTTCTCCTGCGTTATTTGTCTTAAAATGTGTTACACTGAACTGCAGAATGCTTCAGACTACCTTTCCTTCAGGGGGGACTTCTTGCATTTGGGCGTTTGCGATAGTCATATGTAGAACTTGCACTGTGGTTCACTCATGAGTCTACATTCATCACCATATTTGCCGAAAATCGAAAATTTGCAAGCGTTTGCTTGCTTCTTAGTCCTTATAGTTTAAGTATGTTTCAAGAATTAATCAAACGTGAATACCCTCGATTTGTCCTATATTGATGTCATGGATGTAACCTAAGTTAGATCTATCGAAAGCGATCACAATGTTTGCATGGTGTTCGCTTAACGTTGTTTCTGAAACAAATCACCATTAGTTGTTCTGACCTGAGATTTGTTAAGCTTCGAGAAACCGAAGTGATAGACAGTATAACGGATTTACGTCTCCAAAGTGTGGTCTTGTATTAACCCTTTATGGGTGAGATTAAGCCAAACTGCAACCAGTAATATCTTAGCAAACGGTTAGCCATTTTTCAATCAAAATCATCGTTAGCAAAATTTACTACTCTCCAATTTCTAGCCGTGTGGCTTGAACAGAAGGGCTGTGGCACCATTGAGGGTCGAGTTATTCTTGAAATGACTAAAACTGAGAGTTTCCTATTGTAGATAATTCACGTCAGACTAGCCACTGAAGAATTTTTTAACAAAACCGTGAAATACATTTTGTATGAACGACTGTTCTCACAAATAAGAGTTATTCTGATATGTAATCGGGAATGACATTTTATAAAACAGTGAAATACATTTGTTGTCATTAAAATGCAACAAGACTTGGCAGTTTTCATAGGATTGGCTATTAAATCATGAAGCATCAGTAGTAATATCTTGCGCTCCGTTTCACGTTACGTAAAATTCTCCTATTTTGCAAACAGCCACGGACAGTAAGCTTCTAGAAACTAAGAATGTTTTCACCACCGTACTTGTAAACACAGTTAAATCAACGTTTTATTGCTGATCGTTCATGACGTTCACACTAAAATGCGTTCCGCTGCCGAGCAAACCCTGAGTATAACTACGCAGTTTGTTAAACGTACGTCTAATTGTGATAACTAATGAGCAAATACTGATGTGTTTGGTAAAACTGACAAGAGTGTTGTTGGTTTGTTTGAAGGTAAATGTATGTTTTGTTTCAATTGATTGTTATATCTGCCGAGAATTTACAACTGATTCACCTGGTGACTTCAGCTGCTCTCATAGAACCGAAACGTCTCTAGTAGACTACATTACCAACCTACTAAAAGTCGTTTAAAACTTGCAAAAATGCATTGTGCCTATCCCTATGGAGGTTTCTCCAGAAATTTCACTAAATTTGGTAGTAATATTCTATAACACCAAACAATGATAGTCCACTCTTGATATATGGTTCCGCGTTGACTGTCCATTCGCGAACAAATTTTGTGAGGCAATGTATTGAGGTCTGGAAAACGAACTCAGTACAACTGAGAAAATTAAACTTACGTTGTTGTCTAGATTTTAAATCGAGCTGATTACTAACTGCATCTGGTTTTCCTAAAAATCCTAAGCAATTTTTGAAAGTTGACAATGTTGAAACCGATTATTTTCATATGTGGAATACATACAAGTGGAATACTGTAATTACCCTGGGTACCTTTTGGATAGAGAGATAAACGTAAGTAATTATAGTTAGCCTTTGACAGGAAAATTTAAGGCTCACGATCGAATGTGCATTAAGGAAACACAGACTGAGGTGTAGAAAACGTGAACCATATATGGGAGTATAAGCGGAGAATGTTATATCAACAACTGAATCATGAACACCGGTTGCCCGGAAAGATCAGCCTAAAACTTGCCTACCCGGGCATATAGGGGAGCAAGGGGTGAAATTATCGCGGCACCCTCATCTTAACGAAACAACACGTGTCCATGTGTCACCAAGACAGTTGTGAGAGCTTTGCAAGAGTTCACAGGCAGCTAACGAATAAAAGGTGGCCGGGTTTCTGATTTTTTGCACACGTGCTTATAATCCCACATCGACATCTCATCCACACCGATATATACTACATGTCTGGCCGTGCCAAACGCCGTTCTGTAACAACTTAGTGTGATCAACGTTAACAATAAGCTAGATGCATTTGTTTATTCTTTCATAAGAAAGACAAAACCAAAGAAGGATAACAAACCCTCCGCTGTCACCAAGAAGAAAGATGTTACGCGAAAACGGTAACGGTTTAAAAGACGAATCGAAAGAAAGTTGATGAATCATGTGATTAAAACTGACACATCATTAATTTTGTTGTGGGTTGCTTTTATTGAACTGAGGCTAAAACTTTTGAAGATAACCTAGTCAGTTTTAGGCGATACTAACTTTTAGTATGTGAGCACTTTGTAGAGCAATTAGGTGGATCGATGGTGAACTCTCTTTCCATGAAATAAGGAAAGGTTCATGTAAATAAACGTTCAACAGAAAAAGTTCGCGTCGACTTTTGCGATCCTATTAGGCTGGCAAACCAGAGATTACATCCCTGGGGATCGACCTGACGAGCCGCTTCAGGTAACGTTTGGTATCTCACGTTTTCACAAAAATGTAGTCAGGTTATCTATAAAACCTGGATGTAACCACTAAGCGGACATTCAGCATTGCTACAGAGAAACTGCCAAACACACCTCAGACCTGCAAGCAAAATAGGCCAATTTACTTCGAACAGGTTTGTCAGCAGTTACAATACTACTCATCTTAAACAGAAACTGACGGTAGGCTGTGAAATGTTGTAGCGAATCAATACAACTTCTCCCACTTATTAGGCATTAAAAACTAACATAGAACAATGTTCCCCAAGACAACACTTATTGAGAATGGTAATAGAAAAAATCTGATGTTAACTAAAATTACGTACTTCTATAAAAATTCCGGATAGAAATAGTCAGGTTTATACAGTTTTACATAATTCGAGTGATCATTTATTTAAGGCTACAAACCTTTTGAATTAGATTAGAGTTTGCTCAGATGTTTCGTATTACTTACAAACTAAAAGTTGTTCGCTGCCGGTGCTTCTGACGGAATTCTCAGAACTAATATTTTGTGAAGATCAGACTTAAGCATCATGTTCTCCAAATTGACCGGTGGTTCAGGTTTTTTTCTGGACCACGAATGAAGCTTCGGTCCATCTGCATGTGAGATGACTGTGATAACTATTGTTCGAATGATCGTATCCTATGCACTAACACATTTCAAGCTTCGTTTCCCAAAAGAACGGGCGGAACACTCACCGCCAGGAGTGCTACAACATCTGATTGATTATTACGAACACCGACTGTACAAACGAGTATGTCTGAACACGAGAGAGAACAGAGTAAACAGAATATTTAGTGTTTACGTGAACAGGGGAAATCTGTACGCACTACATCCCTGCAAAAGAACTAAACTTGATTACTCCTGACCTACAATCAAATGGTTACTTCGGAAGGTTCATAGATGGGCGCAGTAGACAAAAACCAACAACCAAAAAGGTGGTCACTGTAGAGAAAAAGAGGGTCAACATCAAGCTGCCTTTTAGGAGTGATTATATCATGCATCAAACAACACAGGCTGAGAAATTCACTCAGGTGAACGTTCAGTGGAGCTGAACTCCGCATGATCACTCGGACTCAGAAGTCACCAGTGTCTTCAATCAAAGGAGGTCAGCCTATCGACGCAACTTCACAATATGTTTACCGATTAGTATGTACCTGCGAGGAAAGTTACATAGGTAGAACCAAGAGGTGCCTGAGCTCCAGAATGAAGGGACATTTACTTAAATGCGTGCAAAAGTCCATGTTACCGGAGAATGGCCATGTTGTTGGAACGCGTAAACAGCCAGTTTCCCCAGTCGCTAGACAAATCCTGACCACCGGTCACGTTATGTATCCATCTAGTGCATTCAAAATCCGGTTACATCATTCTAACCCGAGATTCCTACGTTCTGCCGAAGCAGTTGCAACAAATCGGCTCAAACCAACTCTTTGTATGCAGAAACAACTGTCCGTAAATTTGATCCTTCCCTGGGCCTAATGATCTATCCCAACCGGCTTACTGATTATCCACTCCTCCAGTTGTTTGCTATAAAAACCTATCCGTGTTATTGTAAATTTGGTACTGTTGAATCAATACGACATACTTGCATCCACCACTTTTCATTTTCTAACCATTCTAATTAAGATGTAGAACACAACGTGAAGTACATTTTTCAATGGTTCTTCCTCCGTTCATTAGAACTAAAAGAATATTAAAACGAAGCCTAAATGTTTAATCAGTTAAATCGGAAGTCGGAGACACCACAAAATCGTCATCATGTACAAAGATGTCAATATCGCTCTTCTGGACACATAATGGCTTTACTTCCCGTACACAAAGTCATTTGACTTTGTGCATGGATGGGTGAGATGTAACAACCACCGAAGGCCATGAACGTTTTATAACCTGAATGAACTGCGCTTGTTAACGAAATGCGTAAACTGAATGTTATCATTTCGGCTGTTGTTATAATCTGCTGTCTGATCAACCCTGTGTGGTTATTCGAGACCTTGTATACAAGCCAAAACGCGTACAACTGGCCTACACGGTATCTGCTTACGACAAGATGTGGAACACGTGAAATAACGATTGATTTCGTGATCCAGGTCCTTATCATTTTTCTATGATGCTCTTGAATCACTTTTCGTTGACGTCTGGTCTTCTAACCAATATACTATACTGTACAACAACAAGCGAACGAACATGCAAACATTGAACAGTCATTGGAGGGTGCCCTATCATTTGACCTATTGTGCTCACCGATCTAGAATTGAGCAGACTCCTGAATGATGCTGCAAGAAACACTTGTTTTGATGAACGCAATAAATGTCGGTCCATTTCCCCAGTAGCTATGTTTCTTCTGAAATGTTATGAGATAAATCGAATTTCCCTTCCGGGGATGGAGACGAAGTCCTTAGTTAATGTAACGATCACGGTTCTCATGGCGAACCTCTCGGGTTAGCCGTATTAGTAAAGCGTTTTAGTGGAAAAATGGGGTTCGACTTTCAGTATGCCTCGTGAGTAAATTTTTCTGGTGCGGGATTATACAGCGCACTTGAGGTTCCGTTTGTGTTTACCGGTGGAAGAAACCCATCTGACCAAATAATTCCTGAACCCATCATTTCATGGAATTATGCTTCTCTTCACAACTCGTAATTAATAATTAGACTTACAAACGATATAACAATCCAGATGGACTGTGTTTGTCGTAGAAGTAGGCATTTACCGGCTGACAAACCTGGTGCTGCACAGAAAGAAGCCAAAACTGTAAAAATGACGAAATCGCTAGAGATTTTCAATCCTTGATAGCCAACTGATAAAAATCAGGCTGAGGAACAAACTTTTCGAGCATCAGTTTACCATGGAAGTAAAAATCAACGAGTTGCCTTTTATAATTAACCTGCCGAAAACCTGATGATACACTGACGGTTTCAGTTTGCTCTTAGAAAAAATTGAAGCATCAACACCTTATATTCTCCACAGTAATCATTCATGCGGTTGTGAAAAAAATTATGTGCAATTTTCGTTCAAAATAGGTGAGGCAAAATTTCGTGCCTCGTACCTCCAAAAAAGGTGGAAACACCTGTGCCGAATACTCATTCACAACATACTTACCATATCTCGTCTAAAGGAGTTTGCTGCGAAAGGAGCGCGATTCAGATTCCTCCAACCATCAGCAAACGAACTGATTGTTTCTTACCTCAAAACCAATTAGAAAATGAACGTATCAAATCTGTGACCAAGCAGCACCGTCCTAGCGTAAAAACGTTGTCAGCATTACGAAATAGACAAAACTAAAATCCGCCAATCCGTGGAAAAAGTAACGTAGCAAAACAGGGTCAGTGACATTGACTAAGAGAAGTATTATTTCAGTCAAACCGGAAAAAAAGTATTTAAACGACCGTAGATAGACGGACTGATCATCAAGATTTGTGATCATTCTCACCCTCCTCCATCTGGATCAAACTAGACAGAAACTCAGACAGAGCAAAGCAGAAGTCTTTATACCGGTAATCATTGAAAAGGGGAGAAATCATTAAAGTCCGGTACTCATAAAGTGGCTCATTAAACAGCAATTTTGACCAACTTTAAGCGTCAACGCAAATAGACTAAATGTGAAGATATGACCGCCAGCATTCTCGTTGTCGACATAACAGTATGGAGCGAATTGAACGCTTCGCACCGGCAGTCCAAGATGAGCAATGGAAAATCAATCGGACCAACGTCCGTAGATAAAATGTTGATCAAACCTTTCAAATAAACGGGCAAACCAACCAAGTTCAAGGTGGAATGTGTAAACGGGCCGAAAGTCTGCAAGCAACAGAGCATTAAAGCTCCTCATGCAGGCCAAGTTTTCGAAAACAGTGAAACAGTCATTCAGAATCCATGTCAACAACTCAGTTCATTTTCGTATATAGGAACGTGAGCGTATCCAACCCTGTCGAAACTCAAAGCCTGCACTTGAAATTCTAAACACCTCATCAATGGTGACCTCACCGTGTCTAGTGACAAGGAGTTTCAACTGAAGTGGTTGCCTCAACGTGGCACGCACCCTACCAGCTGAGCTACGAAGCCACACCAGGAGCTCGGAAATTTCCCATCCGAAGCCCTGACGTCTCATAGTTGGGTCTCATCTAACATCACAAATCTGCCACACTACTCATTAGTAATAGAATTTCCATGCTCGGCAGTAGCGTTGGTGGATTCCAGCTTGAACTGTTTAAGAAATTCAGCCGGAGCAGTCGATCCCCTGAATCATTTGGTGGATTCCTTATAAGACAGTGGGACGGATGGGTAACAAAGTCCAGATGTAAAATTTCCGAGCTCTCGGTGTGGCTTCGTAGGTCAGCTGTTAGAGCGTTTGCCGCATTGAAGCCTGCTGTGTTTGTCGCCGGTTCGAATCCATCCGAAGCCTTAACTTTTCACAGTTGGGTCTCATCTAAAATCATGAATCTGCAACACTACTCATCAAGTGTTTGCATCTGAGCGAGGTTCATAGTTGTATTACGGTATGAATCTCTTACACTTTGTTACCCATGAGTCGCCAGTCTGGACAGCGCCCCAGGTCTGTTGTCTGTTGTCGGATAAATCAAATCCTTCACAATCGACCGAAGTTTAATCGTCGACAGTGTCAGATTCCTGTTTCTTTCAGAGGTGGGTCTTCTTTGCGGTTGTCTACCGTAAAATGACGTCTATGCATAAATCCTGTCAGTAAAAGCAGAACCGACAGATTTGGCTCATTTGTTGTCGAATATGAAAAGCACAGTAAACGACAAAAATGTCTCCTTCTACCTCGGACTGACTCGAGATTTGTATAGAGTTTCATCTTGGACTGAACACACGTTTCTAAAAAAACTAGGGTTCTACAATTTGGTGCTAATCTCCTTAAAAACCTGACATTTTGGTTCGGACATTCTCAAGTAGTTAGGAAGTATCCCTCTTCAGGAAGAATAACAAAACGATTAGTCTACACAGGCTGCTGTCAAATCCTTCTCGGATTTGTTTTTACGCCCTGTTCAATTAAGTTTTGCTTCGACTCAATCGTATAACTGATGTGGAGTCTATTGGTAGACGTACTTTGTGAACATAAGCACTTGGTGTAACATCATTATGCAAATAATGACTTTCTGCTGCCTACATCCAGGAATATCCCTTATGCTGTTTGATTCTGAATACACCGGTGAATAGTTGAATCACCATTCATTCTGCACTGACGAACACCCGTTTGATGACTGCTTAAACAACTGACGAATAAGATCTTTTGGGCGAAGTTAAACAACCCTAAGTTTACGTGACTATGTTTATATAACTGGCATAAACCAAAGGACGTTTGACAGTGATACTGTGTCAGTGAAAACATCATTGTAAATTATGGCGAAGACTACAATCATACTCGACTTTGTTTCTACGGACCACGTGGAAAACGATGTTCAATCTTTCTTCATTACTTCATTGGAAATGGCTAATTCTGTCGTGTGGCTATTCATTTGTTGCCTGAATGCAATACATATGCACTAAGCTGTGTGAATAACTACGTGACCCTTCGGTGTGTGTTCTCATTTATCAGACCCTGCATGGGTGTTGATGAATACATTTGTGTTAGTTTTGGCAGAGTTTAGATTAATATGTACTAAGAGAGATGAAACCCAAAGTTTTATACTGACTATTCCTGCTGTCTTCTTGATCACTGATACGTTTTTCCCATCAACCGTTATGAGGTGTGTTCAACTGACGTCACTGTTCAGTTATGTTTTTAAGTCCGTCGGCTGAGCACGTTGTAAGAAAAATTCGGTTGTTATTTCAAAATGCCTTATGATTGATGAACTGCTCGTTTTCTTTAAACCTGTCCCACCGAAACCATTTTTACTTTCGCAGTCTTCAAATGCATCGAAACAAGTGGGTTATGACTAAATTTGTGAGACCAACTAGTGTGAACTGCGTTCTTGTATCATTGATAGTCACCAAAACCTGGCTTGACAGAGTTGTTTTCAAAAGTTAGCCAGCCAACTATTAAAGTAGATTAGTGACAGACCGGGGTTGAATTATTAGGTCGATGAACACATAACCTATCTTATAGTAACAGCGCACCTACGGTGTCTGAATTTTGTTTGTGTTGTCCTTTTAGAAGTGATATTTTGGGGATTTTAGAACGAAAGCAAAATCGATAGAAACCTCTACATAGCTTCATTCTAGGTCTTAATAAGTTATAATGCAATGGCCGGAGAATCTTATAATAAGGCGTTGATTAATGCCATGCAACCATTACAAGTTTGGTGAAAATGCGACACAATCATTCGCACTGGTCTACGCAGTCAACAGATTTTCTTTTCCGTGACCTGTTCCGCAACGCCGATGTAATCGTTAAAATGTTCTTCGCAGAATACTTATAAATACCAGTTACTGCTGATAAATCTCAATGTGAAATATCTGAGCTTCTGGTAAAGATTCGTAACACAGGTAATAGAACAATGGCAGCGTTTGAGCAAGCAGCTTGTGTAATTGGTTACTTCGAAATTGTCAAGTTTGCTAAACTGCTTACCGGCAGCACAACTTTACTCTTGATCGATGGCGCTGGGCGATTCCAGCTTGAAATGAATGAAGAATCAGGCTTTTACGGTCAGTTTGCTGACCCACTTGATGGATTCAATTTGACGGTGGACAAGGTGGATGACCGGGTACAAGTTTGACATTTCTGACCTTCCGCGGTAACTTCGTAGCTTAGATGATGGGACAATAACCGCTTCTGGACATAGTGTTTCCGCCGCTACTTAGATGTTAGACAAACTCCAGAGTTTTCGCTATTGCCGTTCTCGATGATTCTCCGGACCGTCATCAATTTCTTTAACTCAATCAGTCTCCTTGGTGCGTCACATACTACTCATCAACAATGTTTCAGTTTCGGCACTTTAGGGGGAAATTAATATATATTTGAAACGTGACATCCATTGCCATATGAAACCGAGACCGGAATATGGTAACATGTGAACCAGAAGAGAAAAATGAATGTGGCATTGAAAACAGTTCATTGATAAATAATAACTATGAAATCAGCACTTATCATATTTGCGAAACAGTTTAGGGTAGCGGAACTAATGTGACATAGGTACTAATTCGAATAATTAGGCATTGTTCTATGAGGCATCACACGTACATAAAGACTACATTTGCAGAATTATAGTCGACGAAAATGAATCCTTGTTTCACAAAGAAATGGCTGACGACTACCTTGAGCGAAAGTTGAATAAAGCCACCTACTGCTTTCAATAAATATGAGATTATAAAACTATGATATAGTGTGTGTGAAAACGTCTCATTTTTAAACTACTGATTGTAAACAAGCCAAAAAATCTCGAAATGTTATTCTTCTAATAAACTCCCTAAGATGGCTAAAACTGCTTTGTAAATTTTCCTACCCGATTCTGCATTTTCAGTTGGAAAAATTCTGAGTAAGATATGCTGTTATTATGACTGATATTCCCAACTTCTAACTAACATTCACCTAATTTAATATGTAATTACTATGGCATTTTTAATGTAGTAATCAACAGGCCACTACGTTTCCACTGTGTTGTTGCCCCTGTAGTTCTCAGCAAGCTTAAATTATGCTTCATTCAGATACCCTATATATATGCAGATGGAATTGTTAGTGGAAGATCAGTAGTCGATGGAAATTATCTCCGCTGATGAGCTGCAAAAAAATATTGAACAAGTAGATGTCCACTGCTCTTATCAAGAGTGAACGGACAGGTCAACATAGAGAGTGGTGTAGTATGGAGTATTCACTATATATCAAAGCGTTTGAAGCTCAAGATGGTATGTAAATGGCCTTTAAGAATGGAGATCGAGTACTGGATAATCGGAATTGAAGTTGTTTTTGATAAATACATTCAGAACACAACGTTACGCGCAATACGGAATACTCAACATTGTAACCACCTCGGGTGGCCCGCATCAAAAGTGTTGTAATCGAAATAACGTTGACAACGTAACAAAAATCACGTGAGGCTCACCGTGATAAAGTTAACGTGCGTTGCATTTGAACTGACTGGTTTAATCCTTCGCCTGAGTTGGAGTTTGACTGATGTGGAATAGATGCGTCTGCGTGTAGTTTTATGTATATTTTTCGCAACACTTCGAACAGAGGTTTTCTATCATTGCTGTTAATGCATGTACGCTTATGGATAAATATTGGGAGCTTCAGATCAGCGTTACGCCACATGGAAAGACAGACCCTTATGGACCACCCCAGATTGATTGAAGCGCACGTTATGACTCTCCCACAGTGCATGCAGTGTGATTGTCGAATCCTACTCTAGCTTCCGAAGTTGGTCTATCTTTCGAAGGAAACCGCGTATGCTACCTGAGTACATCAAAACATAGCTTCAATTGTTTGACTGCCACTTTTATATAACTGACGTTACAATCAGCACATCTGATCTCAAAAACGCAGTCTCTGGTAAATCATAGAAACTGGATTTTTGGGATGTAACACTAGCCGTACTCGAGTAGTATCCAAATGAAATACGACCCAAAAGAGCACTCAGATTTTTGTACACCGTTCGGTAATTGCATAATAGGCTTGAAAGTCCTAGTCTTTTTGATCTCCCTCTCGGTTGATATACTCTTAATTGGGTTCTCAATAAATGCGTTTGGATACTGATTACCGGATAGCATTTCTTCTTCATACGATAAATCACTAGTGTTCTGGAGAATTCAGTGGTGCAGATCTTTTTAGCTTGATCGACGAGTGTTCTGATGACGGTTCTGCTCATACTGATTGGATGCAATGAACTGAAGTTGAGATACTGACCAGAATGGGTTGATTTACGGCATACAGAAATTCATTTCACTCATCAACTTTGACTAGTCATTTAAGATAATTAAGTGAACGTTAATCGGTTTCACTTTCCAGCGCGAATACAATGTTGTTGCATTCTGACTTAGGCGGTTCGTTTCATGAGTATCTATGTTTCGTTTACATACTGCCACCAAATTCACGGAGAGCAGACAGATTCAATCACCGTTTATGTTTCCTGGTATCCGTGGGGAGACTATCCACTGCAGGTGCAACAGGGAACTCATATCTGCATCATCAGCTTGGTTGTACGATTCTTTGTTGATTTTAAACAGGGTTGAGTGAAATGGAAGTTCAAGGCCAGCTGCAATCACGGAAAGCGACAAACTGAAACTTGCATCAAAAATAATCACTTTCTAGTAGCTCTTTAACGATATCAGCGTTACGTTTTGAGTTTTGTTTAAGGCCGTGGACAGAACCACCGCAAAATTTTGACCAAGGAGGCTGAGGGCCGATCGTCCCTAAGCAACCGTACTGAATTTATTTGCGGCTAGATTTAAATCAGGCAGTAGTCAGAAAAGTGAGCAAACAGTAACTCGTCGAACATCATATGGGGTCTTAATAAATTAGGTGTAAAAAGTAGTCACAACTTGTGAAACCAGTTTGCGTTTCACATTGAAGAAAAACCTGTGAACTCTTCATCTGGCTACGAGTTCTCTTAAATGTAATCGCTAAAGCCTCGGTTCCTCTGGTCTGATTGTATACCCTCAGAATGCTGTAAAAGGCTCCGTCAAACTTAGTGACACACTATCAAATTCTCCTGCAGTCAGTATGAGCAAAAGATAAGTTTGTCTCTTCGAGACGATGTTTTTATCCTTTTTCTGACTAGTACCCTCTCAAGAAATTCACACCTCAGATGACCAAATATAAAGCCTTCTTGAAGTACTTACAGACCGTCAAACGTTGTGTTATCGTGAGCTTAGACACAGATGGGATGAATTCCGATGAAGTTATGCAAAATACACTGTGGTAGCAAAATGCAACGTAAAACGCACAAGTGATGATGCTGCTGTAGGACGCTGTGAGGAGGCATTAAGAAGACTATGATGATAATGTTACACTTCACAACACTCGCTGTAATAACACTGGCGATCAGTCATTCCTTTCAAATGGACGTTAATAACTCAAGAGAGAACCTGTTCGGTCCATACAACTTGACGTCATCTGTTAGAAAAAATTGTTTAAAGTAAGAGCAAACCGCTACTGATGAGTAAACATAAGTGACGTAAGTTACACAATTGAAGACCGTGCATATTTGTCGATAATGAACCGCGAGATTGGTGGTTATACCGTGTTTTCCACGACTTATTTGAGAAGTCCTACACAAGCTGAACTAACCAAATTAAGCTGACGCGGCTTGTTTAACCATTTTGTAGGTAGACAATAGAGAATGTCCTTTTTTAGAGAGTAGAGGAAGGCAAAATTTTGGACCAACAATCAACGGCAGTTCAATTAACAAAGAACGCATCAACAGGACAGAAAAGAAAAATGTTGAGAGAGGTTGAGATTTCGTGTATGATCCACCGGTTGCACACATCAAAATCACTCAGTATATATGTAAAAGATGCATAGCGACAAGAACAGCAATTCAACGTGACCCTCACCAACAAAATCCGGATCGAGACCACAACAGCGATACTCACTCCGCCAGCATTTTTCGCGTGCAAAGGGGTGATCGATCTTGCTTGGTTAACAAGACATTCACGAATGCCAACAGCATTGCGTTTCGGTTATGTAGCTACACAACGAGCTACGTTATGGGTCAATCGAGTTATCTGTATCCAAGATGTGTTTAGTAACGGAAAACGCCGCGTTCCGGCCAAGCTGTTACACTGTTAGTGTTTTGTCGGGTCATCGAGTCCGGTGATGACTTAAGAATGCGTTCAGTTATCCTCTGTCTGGAACTGCTGTTTGCCTTGCCAGTGTACTTGTCACCGCAAACGCAGGCGAACTAGTAAGTTAGATGAGGCAGAGTACTCTTTTGGATCCAGACCGAGGACACGTAATCCGGCAGCTAGATACGTACGATTTCTGACTGCCCGTAACTCTCTCCCTACAGTGATTGTCATGTGATCACCTTATAAAGTTAAACTTGATCCAACTTTCCTTTTGGAATTGGTTTCGAGAATTATAGTCACTTGCAGTAAGCAATTAATGTCTATAAACTTCTCCGGATGGCAGCCGGCAAGTGAAATGTTCTTCCGAAATGTTCTTCCTTACTGATTCTCCCTCCGATACACATTTTTCTAGGTGTACTGTACAGGATTTGAACCAAGCCATACATCTATGTCTTTGGAGAAGACGAGGAGAACCGACGTCTTCCGATGCACCACGTGTCTCATAGTACCGTCTTTAAGCCGGCTGATCAAACGTCCTCAAGCCATCATCAAGAAAATAACAACCAGTGTGGGGCCTAACGGCCTGCTCGTCGCCATACCACCAATCTGACTGCAAGCAGTACCGTCAAAATGAAATCAACTATTCTCACCACATGACACGGTAACATCTCTGAGGCAATCAGTCGAGACACGCAGAGTTAGATTCTGGTAGGATATAAAGGTACATGAAAATTCCACAGCGTCACGTATAGTTACACTTTTGAATGACGAATCGACAGTGAAACATTACAATTCACTGCAAACCACAAATATATTTTTCAGGGTTTTGAACAAATCAAACAAACTCTACACAACGGAAACTGGACCATTCACGAAATGGGTCGAGAATTTTCATAAGCCTTTGACCCAGCTTGTGGCATACCGAGTTGTCTGTGAATAGAATCAGTTTCAAGGTATCCTCGCGTTTGTGCAAGTTCGGCGCGTCTCTCATAAGCGGCTTTCCTGCTCCCACTGGTTTCATTTGTTTATGCCTATCGCCGTTTTTGCACATGCGTAAAATCATAACTTGAAGCTTCCTCGAAAACTGTTTTTTTTATCACAAAGTTGTTACCACACTTGTGATCCAGCTCGAATTTTGGCAAATCCACAAACAAGATTCTCATTTTTTGAAACGCAATCCATCTAATCCATGATGAAGTTGTCAGAACCTCCGTCGAGCTTGAGAAACACGACGACCCATATCCTCGTTGATCACTTAATTACTTCATAATGTGTGGATTTTAAGCAACGCTGTCAACGTATTAGTGGAGTTACAAACCGACTTGAGATATTGGGCAGATGGACTTGAAGTTAACTGGTATATCTGAAAAAAGTAGGACATAACTCCTTCGGCTGCTTATGCAGGTTTTGAACCAGACCTGAGTTCCTAACAGTTCGGATTTCTTCTGCGGAAGTTTGAATTTCAACCACAAGGATAGTACTTTCAACAAAGTACATGTAAACTGTCATGAGGACGAAGAGAGAAGGTGCTTTCGCACAACAGTACAAAGTACAGTTTTATCGATAGGACGGGATGATGAGAACAGCATTAATCCGGATGACCCGACAAAACACTAACAGTGTAACAGCTTGGCCGGAACGCGGCGTTTTCCGTTACTAAACACATCTTGGATACAGATAACTCGATTGACCCATAACGTAGCTCGTTGTGTAGCTACATAACCGAAACGCAATGCTGTTGGCATTCGTGAATGTCTTGTTAACCAAGCAAGATCGATCACCCCTTTGCACGCGAAAAATGCTGGCGGAGTGAGTATCGCTGTTGTGGTCTCGATCCGGATTTTGTTGGTGAGGGTCACGTTGAATTGCTGTTCTTGTCGCTATGCATCTTTTACATATATACTGAGTGATTTTGATGTGTGCAACCGGTGGATCATACACGAAATCTCAACCTCTCTCAACATTTTTCTTTTCTGTCCTGTTGATGGATTAAATCGTAATGTTTCGGTGAAAAGGACACCGGGAAGTTCTTTATTTCATCGTCCGCTTTGCCATAGATCACGTTCTTTGCACTACTAGCCAAGGCAGTTCGACTAACAATACACTAAAGTATATATGGAATTAACGGTCAAATTCTTTTTAACTGATGCATAAATTACTGGCCGCGTTGTTCCACGAGATTGTTCTGGAACCACCTTGTAAAATTGCTTATTTCTAACGAATGTACTGATGTCTGCTATCGGTATCTGGAATACACGCCCACTGTCACGGTGTGGTATGTATACAACAAATAACGCACTGTCCACAACGTTTCGACACTTCGTATTCCCGAGCGATGCAGAGGATATGCCAGCGGTTGAAATGCTGTGAAATTATGACGTATTAACATGTCAAACGGCGGTCGTGGTAACACGCATCCTATTTTAAGTTTTGCTGCAGCAACTTCAGGAGCTCAGAAGGCGTTCCCTTGAGTTGAAAATCAGTCATCGTGGTAATAACAGATGACACCAAGCCGGACTTATTGGGATTTGAATATCTCAAGCAACGAAGTATTATGACATTCTTTTAAGGTTATAATGTGTTGTAATAAAATCTAAATGAGGAAGCCATACATAATAAATGTTGCTCGAGCATATGAAACGGGTTACTGACAATAGACAAGTAATCAACAAATTTGTAATCACACGTGAAACCTGACTTCAGAAGTTATCAGGTAACATCCAGTTAACAGGATAATTATATGGAAGTGCACAAAGTCGACCGCATCACAATTTTGGGAGCATCTGCAAATAAAACGTTCAGGGAATGACCCGCTGAGCGTGAGAAACAAATGGTTAATTGTAAGAGCTTCAGATATGATCTTTTCCTTGAAATACGGAGAAAAATTGGCTGAGTTCAAGAAGACAACTATTACTTGACGAAATGATCGCTGTCGCAAAAAGCAAATATACTGGTTATCACCGTAATTTCTAACACACCATGTGGTTCTCAAACTTTCCATCACACGCAGACTCTTCCACGCCCGATAATTTCAGTAAGTATTGAGTTCCAAAGTTGGTGTTCTTGTGAACCGTAAGAGTCATGAAATCGAGGAAGCCTCCGCGATTTTGAAACCGAGCAATTCGTCGACCCGTTGGGCATTCTTTAATGTAACGCCGTTTCAATTTTGTTTCAGATCCCGCCATTGGAACATGTAATAGAGTGTGGTTGTATTTGTTGCCTGATATACAATTTAAGTTTAGGGAAGCCAAATAAGTGAATGTTTTCGAATTACAACTGACTTTTCGGTCGTATTTTTGTCTCCGAACCTTAAGAAAAGGTCTATTTCATCTGCGTTCAGGGGTTCATTCCTACTGCAGAGAACAAAATGGCAACGATTTGTTGAACAAAGTTTCAACCATTCGCAATTGGTGTTGTCAACTTGCATAGCAGTTTAACTAGTAAATTCTGTTGGTTATAAACATTTTGACAACAATTTGAGCCTCTTGAGTTATTTAAGGCAGAATATCACAAGCTAACTACTCTCCATGTTAGCAAATACATATACGTTTTACATTGATACACTTATACATAGGCCTTACGAAGATTTTACCGGGTAAGTCCGCGCAGATATATATACTCTTCTCTGCCTAATCAATGAGACTTCTACAAAACCGGAACTAAACATTAACGTGGATAACCGCGCCCCGCAAGGGAAAATGACTGCAAAGTTTGCTCTTCAGATCATCCGTTTTCAGAAGTCGTTCATGCTATAAACTTAGAAAGATTCGTTTTCCCAATGGTTTAATACCGGAGACAAACAGATGATAGTCCCTGCTCCACAAAATCGGGTTTGGTTTCCTCAACACATTTAACATAGGTCTATTTACAGCAAGTGGTGTATTAGTATTTTTAAGTATATACTCTACTTACCTCGATCTGTTATTTAACATGAAAATAGGTACGGGAAATGAGACCTTTATTGAAAGGTCGCAACAGAAGACAGCTTGATAGGTGTTTGCTAATCCCACATTACCCACGTTAATAAAATGTTTTGTGTACCTGTGTCTTTTCAACATAGTGATTGGTTCCGTGTAGAAGTCAAATTACGGTACCCGAAGGCAGGCAGACAAATGCGTGCAGAGGAAATGTTGGTCAGGAGATTACGTCTTGTTAAACGATTTTGAAAGCTAAACTATCGTAAACTTGAAGGTTATGAAAAATAATAACCAATCAAGTTAAAGTTGATTTGTAAATTTGGTCATTCAGATGGCAGCACACCCAGAAATACCACTGCAGTGGACAGACTGGAGTGCTACACACAATGTGACACCTCTAACTTAAACAGGGAAGAAGCGCAAGCAATCTTTGTAGCTGAATATTACTGAAAACTTTACAGATCCCAGGAAACTTAGATAAACCGACAGCACATCATTCTTTCGGAAAAATTTGCCCGATTAAACTGTGTACCTTGTAGTTTATTTAAGTAAATTAAGGGGGAATCATTTGGAAGTTCGAATCAGTAATTATGCTTCATAGCCGTTTAGATGCGGTTCATGCACAGAAATATCTTGCTTTCAGTAAGCTGAGAGAAGTTGCCCAACTGCAGCTGACAGCCTGATTACGGAGCCAACCCTGATGGTGAGAAATATGACACCTGGAATCAGCTACTTATCAGTACCATGATATTGCATGGATTATAAAAAAGATTTACACATTAACAACGTCGGCTAACTGAGTCAATGGATTCCAGTCTGACTGACTTGAAGACTTGCTCAAGGATTGGAAATCACCTAGATCATTTGGCGGATTCCGTACTACGGGATGAGATCACTGTACAGCGGGGATGAAAGTTAGAATCTTCAAGCTCTCAAAGCAGAGTCGTAGCCCAGCTGATGGAACACACTAAATTGAAATACGCTATTCTTGTCATGGGTTCAAGTGGAACCAAAATTAATGTTTACCGCAATTAAGCTTCCTTACACTTGTCGAATGTACCATACCACTCACGATTAACATACTCGGATAGGTCAGAAGACTGCCGAACTACACAGTTTGACAGGTGGACGCAAACAAACATGCCTTTTTCGTTTGTAAGGAGTATCAGGTACAACAGGGTAAAACGAACCCTAATTATTAAGAGCTCACTGATTGTCGCTTTTATTGATCAGATGTTATGAATTACAAACAAGTAAATATCAAGTTACCTAATCATCCTTAATGAAAGCGACTGAGAAAAATATAACAGCATTATTACTTAGAGTGCTGTATAAGGTCAACCTAGTTCTCAGAAACGTCCGATCATATGCTCTAAGTGTTTGTGAAATGAGGAAGGAAATAATGCTGACTGCAGATGTCGAAGGCGAAGTAGTTGGCGACCACATCCGCTTTCAAATACCGGGGCAAATGTAGTATCCTTAAACTGACAGGAAAACTCGTACACTTGTAAGATGAATTTGACATTAGACACTCGATAAATTCGTGTTGAATTCATTTTGAGGGCGCGCCAAGCCAGAGCGTTACCAGAACACTGGTAGGAGCAGAATAGCGGCGTTACTGATTGTCAGCTTCCTGTCAGATTTCCTGTGATTTCATTTGCTCACCAAGTAACTGAGACTGAGGTAACTGGTTACAAGCAAATATGCAAAACAATATTTTTGAAAATATTCTACGTAACAGCATCTAGGTGAACGTGAACTGAGTCTAAATTTATCTCCACCTATCATTTATCTCATTAAAACTATAGCGCAAGAATTAATCGTCCGTGAGTAGCAAACGACTTACTTTACAGAATGATCCTGCACTCCGCTCAACGTTTGGGATCGGCCACTTTCATTAAGTTGGAACCACTGATTGATAGGTTGCTCCATAATTTCATATGAAGTAAATGCAGTGAATTTCAGTAGGAACAGAGTGTCGCACAAAATATCGCGTGATAAATATGTCACAAATTGGTTATCCCACATGCATGAAGCCAAGGAATATACGAACTGGAAAAGCTACGCAAGACGTAATTATTTGTGATGGTATTAAGACTACTATTTTCACTGATAACTAAACATTATAAGTTGTATTGCTAAAGCAATGTTTTACAAACCACCGACAGTTGATGAAATTTTTGGCCATCGCTAAGGCATGTCTTTACAAAAGTAACGATTTTTAAGCTACGCGTAAAAAAAGCTTGACGTTTAATGGTGAACAGCTTCCTAAAGACGGAGGGTCAGTTTACTTCAAACATTTGACACATCTACGGCAAACAGTAGTACAAGTGCGAGTTAGATGAAATTTCGTGGAACATTTCTGGCCTGAATGGATACCGACACTAAGAACTCAGTGTTTTTTTCTTGCTGGAAGCAGTGGCACATTATCATCGAAGAACCAACAAGCTCAACATATCCCATGGCTCGATTTACACATCGCTGAAGAATTTAAATGAAAACGATTAGCATGTGATAGGAGAGATGATGTCACGTAGCCAGTGTTTTACTCTAATAAAAGAAACCTCTTTCAAATTCGTTTCGAATAGTAATGTTTTTATGAACAAGCTTCTGCGGTATAAACTCACCCACATACTGTACTTTGTAAATGAGGCGCCGTACTCTTGAGATCCAATTAGTATTGTGCGTAAAAAGACATGTTTGCGACTAATCAGTCTAGCCGCGGCCAATATCTGACAAGCGTGGGCAAATATGCTGGCAGTAAGGTGTTCGGTAATGAAGTGGTTTGCTGTAATTTCCTTCACGAAAATGCTGGAAGAAAAGTAGAACAAACCAACGCTGCTCAATACTACGTTCGTAGTTCTTGAGAAAACGCCGTGTGTCCACGGGATGCAATAAACCCGTAGATAGTTCATTCACCGTAACGTTTGTAATGCTTACAGTATTCAAAAGCTCTTTGTCTCCATCACGTGCCTCCTGTAATAACGAATACAGTGTGCCACTTTTATAATTCCTCATTTCACATATGTACCGGTAGATAACAAGTTGTAAGATATAACATTTACACAACCTTATATGTAAGTGGTATAAGTTGGCATTTATACACCTCATTTGCTGAATTAATTTTTCCTATCAATCGCTCTGTTGTGTGCAAATACTACGTAAAAATACAGTAAAAGCTGCTCCCAGTAAGTATTTCAGCCCTGTATTTTCGAATTAAATACTAATGGCTTTGTTACTAACATGGTGTCTGCAAACAAGCGAAAATTCTCTCTGAACTGTTTCAGTGATTAAAGATTAACACAATTTCCCATTCGGCAATCACAGTGAACTTTAACTTTAGCAAACAGTCATGGTTTCGTTCACTAAACAAAACCGTACTTGAAGGGTCAATTAATTTTTGAGTTCAGAACAATACGCACTTAAAACTGCAACATTATACCAACCAGATTTGTTTACAGTGCGAAAGTTTATGAGTGACTCAAAATGACTGTTGTTTCGAAGTTAGTAAAGCATTGACAGCCTAGTTTCATTTCAATTAACTTCCAAATATTGAAAAATCTGGTCTCCTTTTTTATGTAAAACGACGTAAATTCAAAAGAATGCGTGACTTCATTTAGCAGTCCGACTTGCTACTCGTGGAAATGTACTTCAGGATCGAAGGTGTGTTTGTTACACTATTTTAGCGGCCAAAACTACTATGTTTACAATGATGTCTATGAGAGGCGTGTTAAAAAGGTTTTAGTCAATGTCTTCTTTACTTTCAGCCGCTTCCAATTTTTACAACGGTTGGTGAAAATTTGACGAATAAAGTTTCAGCCAGTAAATAAATTTGTATCCATTTTATCAACTCATACATCATGCACTATATTATATAACGCGCCACATAGACTGTTTCAACCTTAATTAAGGTAACAAATCCATATTCAAGACGATTGGGCAACCTGATCGTTGCACACAAGCGAGAGTGATCGAGCGTTCATATTTGATGATTCGGTCGTGCCTGATGTGAGGTCAATGGCACAGTGGTTAACACGGTTGCCTCATCATTTGAATGGCCGGAGTCCAAATCCTGGCCATGGCAAGGACATGCACTACTGACGAGCTCTAACGAGAGCGAAACTCGAGACTAGTGCTTCTTTTCGAAAGAGGCTGGCTGGAAAGTTTATCTGAATGCGAAGGCTGAGATCAAATGTGAGTGATGATCAACTTGAAACTAAACCAAATCCCCGACAACTCATCAGAAATACTAATCTTTTAACAATGGAGATGACGTTTTGGAGGGAAATAGACACACCCATCATTCTCTGGTACGGTATAACGTCTATGTTTCTTCGTTTGTGACTTAAGATTTGATAATCGATTGTCGGTAACATAAAACAATCTTATTTCACTAATAAACGTAGATGAATTTTATAAACTTTATACAGACTTATTAAATGAAAATCATAGTCGATGAAGTATTGCTACCCAACCTGGTTCTAGGGATGTAAGCAGCAACGAAAATGAACGATTGGATTTTTACTTGATGTAGTGTAACTTCAGGGAAAATTGATGACAGTTATTGCATTCTCTTAAATTTCCCAACCACCGCATTCCAAAAATAAGCAACAGATTCGAGTTTCATTATTGTTTGGGCTCGTCATTGAGGTATATCATTACCACAAGAGGGACTAGAAATGCGGTGATGCTCCTGTAAGGAAACTGTATTGGTCACAGAGTGCTTGACTTCGCATTAGACACGTCTGAAACATTGCATGGTAAAGCCCGACCAGGTTTTCCGATCGCTTCGACGGTAAATACAGTAACTACCGTCCACTCAAAATCATTTGATGAACCGTCGACCAGGACTTCTTTCCAAGCTGAAACGTCTAACATTTTGGACGATACTTTTGTTCACTGATGATTTGTGAAGGATGTTGGTTTTCGTATAACATGAATATCACCCAGATTTGATCACAGTTGTCGCATTCCCATAAACCTTCTGGTCGACCCCATTCGAAAACAAACACAAGTACTGATCAGGTTGAACGATCATCTCCAGAAGAGACACGGTAATTGGCTTTTTAAATCCAGTCCAGGATTTATCGAACAAGACATGCTTGTAAATTGAATTCACAGAATTCCTCTGCTTGTTAGACAATACTTTGAATTGTGATGAAACGCAAAGGATTCTAGTGTCGTGTAAATTGCTCTTTAATCACGATTCGAAATGGGCTGACTGAAAAGCTTTTAGGAATGCAACACCAGTGATCAGTTGTGTTGTTCAGTTTACGTCAAATGCCAAATCCCTACTTCTAATCAATAGGCAAAATGAGAGACGAATTTTACTCAGAGAGCTGATCAGTCCTTCCGGTTATATCATGGGTCCATGTGGACAATAATGTAATCTATTTTTTAATCAAAGTGTATTGGAACACAAAATATCATAATTTGTTTTTGAGGCGTTATATGTGCAAAATTAAAGCTGTGTATTAATTGATGCAAAACTGTGTTTCAGTAAACTGAATTCTTATATCTTGTCCCGTGACCATGTTAATACGAAACTTAGGTTTATGCACTATATGTGATTATCGATTAAACATGAGCTAATATGCCATACTTTGCGATTGCAAATGCGCTTAGGTAGGACAATTATATTTTTTCAATTTAAGTTTCCCGCCTTATCAAAAAAGCGCCTCATCTTCAGTGGCGTTATGGTAAAGGTAGCCTGTTCACTCTATCTCAATCTATGCTTATTTTCGAGGTCTTCGTTAAATAGACTCATATCCTCTTCTGATTTAAGATTCTCATATCGTAGCTTTTGAAACGTGAATTCAAACGTTTAACCATGGAGGCAAACACAGTACACGAAGATTTCGATTCTTGGTGGCTGCAGGTATTTGTACGTGATGTGAAAATGAGGGGAGGAAATCACCCGGACGAGTTGGTTTATAAAATTCGATCCTCCGCGAGCTTCTGTTGACGTAAATGACAATCAGTAAAGGCAAATTGTAGCAACGCTGCAATTTATTGCGACAGTTAGCAAAAACAAGGTAAACTGTTGATTTGCTGATGCTCCCAGTTAATAGGAGTTTAATATTTATCCATTTTGATTGGTTCTTGACTAATTAGTCAGGTTACGTTCCACGAATCCACAAAGCACCGATTCATTCCTGTCTGGTTTTATTGATTACTGTTAACTTAAAGAGTGATCCTAGCTAATCCGTCAGTCAAGTTTGTTGATGGCCAATAAGGTTTAATAAACCATCTTCAGACTATTTCTGTATCCACATACATCATCACTTGTCTTTATCTGGTCAGGTCTAAAAAGCAGTCTTGTTGGTAAGTAATATTTTGGCACTTCATGCCAGACACACCGTTCTGTTCTCAAGTATATCACATGAATAATGTGATATGAACTGCACCACTTCTCATCTGTTGCCGGATTAAGTCGACGTTGTTAGGCGGAAGAATTTTTAACGTAGTTTTACGTAAGCTTGAAGAGCACAGCTGCTCCTAATACGTGAATTTCAACTTGTAGTATGCAGTGACAGGGTTTTTTCAAATGGTGAGGTTGACAATCGCAGTATCGGATGGTCAAACTGGTATTAGATCTGTACACCCTTGCTCTGATTACCTGTTGATAAAAATGGTCACCCTACGGTACTTTCTAAACCTGAATTTAAAAATCATACACTAATTTTCGTGTATTGCAGATTTGATGAAACCACTTAGGAAGTGGTCCAAGAAAATACTTTTGAAATGGCCTCAAAAATTAGTGCAAAATTTAGTTCACTCGGAAAGCCGGACATATTCGGCAGAAACGCACTATACAATCTCAGGCTTCGAAAAGTTGGCATCCCCAAAGTGCAGCAATCAATATGCAAAGTTGGGATTTTCAACTGTTTGGTATATCGGATCGCTTTCATATTTTTACTGTTTAAAAACTGATAAACGACAAATGGGATAAAGCGGATCAAATAGACTGAAATAAATAGGTTGTATACAAGCTGGAGGCCGTTTTCTCCATGCAGGAAAAGTGGAAACTCACGAAAGTTGGTGTTGAGCACATAGTGTGTTTCTATATTCCTGACGCTGATATCACGAAAACTTTCGGCCAGTCTGTCAGTTGGTTGCGCACAGGCCGTCCCTCTGTTAACGAGTTTGGAATCGTTTCATTTCAAAGGGGAAGTATCAGTTGACTGATCACGGTCTTCCATAATTTTCACACCATAAGTTTGCAGTACACCTTATTCCACAATTTGATAGTCCGTTCAGTTCTGACCACTTTGTCTTCAACTAGCTTCCGTTACAAGTTAATTCCTGTGATCTCTAACATAGCCAATCGATAGTGCTCTTTGGGCAGCTGAATATTTTGGTAACGCTCTGCATTCTCCTTTTTCAATCATACAAAACATGGAGCTGTGTAAAAATATGAGGGCGTAGAAAGCCTATCACGAAATTCAGTGTTAGTTGATTTTGACAGTGTACTGATGACCCACTATCACGAATTATGTCACAGACTTGATTCGATATGTTCAAGGTAAACGGCTACTTTTTGAAATTTGGATCTATTCATTGATTTTATGACCTTATATTTGATGTACGGAGCTTGTGGAATACAAAAGCTTGCACATCTTATAAACATGTATATGAGGTTTACTGTTGTATCTGAAAATGCACAACGAAATGTTTCGAATGGAGAGTTAATTTTGTAGCCGGGTAGATTCATATCACATATTCACGAACGACATATTAATGACAAACGTGAACGCCAGTGTTCCGTTTTGTGTGCGGGAACATGTGCACAATAATCACCCAAAAGTATTAGTTCACACTTGTGTGAAGGACGGTTGTAATGCTGTCTCAACACACTCAAATTAGCGATGTTCCGGTTCATTCTCTGTTCCGGGTTTGCTCCTTCTTCGCCTTTAAAATGATGGCATGGTTATAAGGAATCTTAAGAAATACTGGATGATTTAATGTGTAACTTTGATCATTTTTTTGTAGTGTCCATATATTTTATCAAGGTTTGCCCCTTGGTGCATGTGGAATGAGACGAAAACTATTGTTGATGATCAATTTGCAAGAGGTTTTGCAAAAAATTCGACAGGATCACTTCTGTAATTGCAACCACAGACTTCTGTGTCACACATTTTCTAGGAAAAGTGTGCAGACAATATGAGAACAAAAAACAGTATTGTTCTCAGATTCTCACATATAAAACATTACATTCTTTATATATCCGAGCTGACTGATAGTAAAGACAATCCTTCTCGTAAATATAGCATAGCACTGAATGCTGGAATTAGGGCGGCATCATTACTTTTGCGAATAACTAAACAGTAGTCACCTACCGTTTGGGTGAAACAAATGCGTTTTGTTGAAAACAGACTTACGTGGAGAGAACCTGATTGGTGTTCTTACAGTTTTCCGTTGTAAACTAGCCAAATGTTATGCGATACAACTCCTAGTTCGATGATATTACTAACCAAAGAATAGCAGCGGATGTAAACGGAAACACACAGTTGCTTCGTGAAAATCAACAACAATAAGAGTTAAACGCAGAAAATAAGCTTGCAATCCATCACAAACCGAAAACTCAGCTTACAGAGAGCTTCACCGAAACGATGGAGGACATCAGGCCGAAAATCTGACTGGCTAGATTCGACAGTGGTGTACTGCATCTGAAAGGCACTCACTCTTGCACATGTGCAATCACAATTATTCTGCGCTTTCGGATTGAGACATTCAAATCGAAAGCTTCATGTAGAATAATCGAAAATAACGTTTATAGGGCCTTTACATTTATGGTAGGAACACGGATAATGCTTTGCAACTAAGAATAAAGCAAACATTTTCTCTCTGAAAATTAAAACTGTTCACTGTAACTGAACCTGTTCTTATCAATGAACGTGAAATTAATAAAAATCTGCTGGTTCGGAAATCTGCCTTCAATGTATCCAATTTTAATCAATTTATTATGTGACCACTACTTTACTCTACCCAATAACGATCTTCAACCCGGTCCGCCAAACACAGGTTAGTAATGCCACCCTCTTCAATGCCCATGTGGCTCACTTTCGTATGCGTTAGGATTTACTCAGTGAAATGGCATCGACAACGTACAATATCGTTCCGTTGTAATCTTCTCAGGGTATTTTAGATCGATGTTGTAGGGATTACCCGTAACGGTTTATAATCCACGGACGTCTTTGTCTTTGTTTATTCGTTAAGGCTGATGAACAGCTCGAACGAAAAACATAAACTTAGATCTCACGAGTTCTTTTTTACCGTACGGAACGACCTTAAAAGTGTGTTGAATGAGGGCATTGCTGAAGATTGTGATACCCCCTTCGTTCTCGCTCTCAGTTGTACTGCTCAGCCACACTTTTCAAGCTGATTCCTCTTTGTTCGCCTCATTCTTGTGGTTCTGTGTATTCAGCTGCAAAAATTGTGAAATCTTTCTTACATGTCATTCAATGACGTCCAGCGTAGCTCACTTAAAGTTGCAAAATTCCTCATTTTTATTCACTACCATGCTACTGTGAGCAGACTTAGTAACACCCAAATTTTCTAGCAAACTAATTTTTAAGTGATCTCACTGAGCCTACCATCAGCGAACGAAGATAAAAGAATAACTGTAAACTGATATGGGTTTCACAGATTTTTATAATTTTCTTGACACATTTTGATTCCTGTGTGGAACGATACTCGACAAAAAAACTGGCACAACCAGATACAACTAAGGTGACTAAACAGATTTCAGGTTAGTATCCTTGTTGAGTAGTTAAACCAAGAACTTCTTTCTGGTAAGAATAGACTACGAAAACAACATTGTTGTACATTAGAATGTTAAACTCAAATGTAGATCTGTAACCATCGGAAGCTACGGGATATCGATCGAAAGCACACTTGTACGCAGGTGATTTATAAGAAAATTGGAATATGAAATCTGTAACTCATTCAATTACAAGGTGATAACTGCAACTGTGGTCCAAATTGACGAAATTTGAAACAGTTGAAGAGAAGCGGAGAACGTATGGTAAATTAACCACAAAAATAAAACCGTGGGAAGAAATACGCGGAATTTACTTGAAAAAACCAGACGACACCACAGAAAGTTACTGTCAAATTCAAACTAGTTCGTCAGTTTATAGATGCAACGGTTGCACATCAGCCCGAAAATTGTTCAGTTAATGTAAATGTTACACGAGAGGCTTATTACTAGTAAACTGGCTGTTACGTTACATATTTAGAAACAAAAGAACCTACAGAACCTGTTGAAGAATCCGTAACGAAACAGTTTGCTGCGTTTTGCCTTCCACTGAGAGAAAGGCCGCGTATACCAACTTAGTTTCTCTGTACAATAATATTGGAAATTTCTGGAGTTATTTCAGAGAAATTTGTTGCCAAGAAGACGGTGACCCCCAAAATACTTGAGGTATATTCCAAAGTCCAAATTGCGCAACCAAAATGATAGTCGTAATATACTTCGTATATCCGTTTGCTTGTTTTAAACCGTTAAGCATAACGTCAATGATTGTACAAGGAATTAACTGTTTCAGTTTACAGAAACTACAGCACGGGTATGAAAAACTCAATATTTTCGAACTGCTTAATCTTATTTCTGTCAGCATTAAAGCATAATAATCCTATCTGAGCAAATATTTCTTCTTTGTATGGAAGTTGTTTTGTGCAGAGTGAACATCACCAGAGTAGGCCTTATTTAAACTTCTGTAATGAGTTTTTAATGAACGGGCTTAATTATGGTCGGTCATCATCAGAACAAATACACGAGTTTTATGCGGACCTATGTTGACGTGTCAAAGCGAATAAGACTATTCACATGTTTGGATGGAAACACCCCCGTCGTGGATAAAAGCTGAGACAACGCTCCCATATAATTAACCTAAACTGAAGACAAACAGAACCATGGTACTCTGTTACGGCGTAGATGGTAAGCCAGAGCATTCAGAACGCCTAAACGGAGTGCTCCTGTGGGCTCATGAGTGGATTACCTTATTGAATTTCGTACTCATCTTACGCGGCTAAACTTTGGCATCTCATGGTTGACCAAATTGTACTCAATAAACTGGTTCAAGAGTACATATCTGTTTGACTGCATCACGCATGTCAACGAGATGCGTCATATCTCGTTCACGGTTAACAGTGACCAATATTTCACCTTTCGAAATGTGTTCACCACATGAATATTATATAATGTGAACTTCGTTGTAGGTTTAGAGAGTGAATTCGAAACCGGTACACTGCCGCTGAACGATAGAAAGGGAATCTCACAGGGTTGTGAAATACAGGGTGCAAAATACCGGAAAAAACGACCGGCCACAAGGTTTCAAAAATCTTTATTAATTAAACCTGTTTGTCTTGAAGTGAGAAATTGAGCAGACCGTCTACTTCCAAAAGACAGTTGGTTAGCTAGAGCAAAGGAATTTTAAGAAATACGGCTTTCTTTAATTCAGACGAATTCAGAACAGAAAAAATCGTTGTGCATCAGTGCAGCGACAATTAAATGGGCAGAGAGGAGCGGGAATGATGCAGTCAAGTTCAATGACATATTGGAGCTCGGGTTTGCAAAATTGCTATGGATACCACCATGTCGGAATCAGGCCAGCATTTGATAAGTCACAAAGAACCGGCATCTTCCATCGTTAGACATATTGATTCGTCGATCCCTAACAAACCTGGCAAAGGCCTTTCAGGTATGTCAAAATTCTTATGTGAATTACTAAACATTCGGGGTAACTGTTCACACAGAACGGAATCAGTGGCAGTAAATTTGGCGTGATTTTTGTAGCCAAGTTTGAAATGGTGCTTAACAAAGTGACTACGGACCGATCGTTGAATTCTTCTAACGGCTGACGACATATCTTTTCTCCAATGATTGTTCTGTTAACCAGGTTGATATTCAGCCGCATACTACACAACCAAAACCAAGAACTCACATCTGCATGCAAAAGAAGTTCAGGAGTCACGATAGAGTATAAGATCTGCCAGTGTATGAACTATTTTGTCATTGCTGGAAAAGCGCATGAAAGTAGAGGACGTAAGGTATTTGTATAGTTATACCCCCCAACATTTTCCCATTCACATTAGACGCTCACACCCGGAAATGGCCATACTTTCTTGAAACTCATGCTGTCAAAAAATTTGACAACGGAAGGGGTGGACCAAAAAACGAGGGATTTCTAAACCTCTAAGTATACTACTTAAATATCGAAGAAATAGCATGGGGCAGATGAACCCAACAGAACATAAAAACGGCAGTAAGAAAAGCAGATGTTGTAAGGAAATTTTTCGATGAGACACCTAGAAAAAAACACAGAAGCAAATAAAATGAGATGAAAGTCACAGATTTGTCTAAAAACACATCTATCAGTGCATTTCTCCATCGTCCGTAATTCACTGTATTGATGTTCTCGTGACCATTTCTGTGAGGATCGCAAACGCGCTACACAAAATAACGCATTTCGCACTTGTAGACTTGTTGCAGATTTGGATTAGTTCAGGTGTTTTGAAAGCAGTAATCAAACACATCGAGTTCAGATTTTTCGGCTTCTCACAAGGCAAGAAACAAGTGAATCAACGAACGGTACATAAAGCTACTATGAAATACCATTTACTGCAGCGTACACTAATGTGATCAACGGTAAGCCCAAATAATCCAAGTTTCTCGCACATGTGCCGTTCTACAATATCGTTTCGTATTTGTGAGGTACATGACGACCGATTGCCAACAAAATTTTGTGTGAATCAACAGTTCGACGCAGGTAAATCACTGACATTCTGAGATGGAAACAATTCTGTCTTAAGGTGTTGTTATGAATTTTTCTGAACGGTAAACCGTTAATTTTGTTGGATTACTTTGGACGACGTTAACAGTGAAACAATTAAGAATCACTTGTCTCAGCTTTACACCAACACTGATAGACTTAGCTACAAAACTATCGAACCAACAGACAATGTACGCGGGAGTTGTCCTTTAACACACTAATTCCTTTTGGCATTCTAGTGAATTCGTAAACCCTTCACTCATCACTATTACGATGCGGTGTACAGAGTGTGCTATATTCCATACAAATTAAGTCAGTGCCACTGGTTGAACGAAGCACTACGTTTCAACATCTTTGCAACAAATGACACGAGTGAGCCAGATGGCCTCGGGTGAAAAAAAATTGACTGCAAGATTCAGACTCCTTTGGAACAGATCATTAGAAGAGGTTATCGCGAACGATTTTACTTATGTGTCTGACCGAGATGATTATCTTATAGCCAAATAAGTGCAACTCTCTGACTATATATTCTTCAGATCACTGGATTAATTCTTCTCTTTGGCTCAAGGTTGGAATGCGGCATCAATTTTATGTGACATTCCAGTATACTTCCAAAGCATACAATATGGAAAATTTGATATCCGTTATATACCTTGGTGTACATAACTGTTACAATTCGCCGAATAGTGAATACTTCGCCGGAATCTCAGAACTTCGAACATGCTGTATTATATGACGTTTCTGTTTTCCATGGTACAGAAACGTGTTGTGGTGAAACGTTGAATGCGAGCAGCTGTAACCTTTTCAAAGCTTGTCTGAGTAGCAAACAGATTGAGAATAACACAACGTGTGTTATTCTAAATCTGTTTAACAGCAACGTTCAACACGACTTCATTCGTTCTAAATTTGGTGCGGATATTTCACAACTTGTTTGGTTGGTAATGCTTAACTAATTTGTGCTGTGCATACATATTACCGTTCCGCTCACGATGAAACAATATCTTGCTGTTCCACTAACGCACACTGCAGTTGAAGTGCAGAACAGCAAATTTGTTAAAGAATTCTACTTGATGAGTTCGACGTTCTGTTAGTCTAATTGTTGGTAAACGGAACTAGTGTGCGCCTAAAGTAATCCTATCAAGTGAGCCATTATATTGATGAGACAGACCAATGTCTGCTACTGTGCAGAGGAGAACTGGACTAACTTTTCAAAAGTTGAGATGAACGGCCGTGAAAGACACTCCAACTATAGAAGTTTCCGTCGATGGGACTGTTTACTGTTGAGGTGAATGGTTTGGAATGAAGTGGCCTCATCGCATAACTTTCACAAATCTACTGTTCAATGAATATCGCGATCTGTCACATAGTTCATACGGAATTCATTCATACGAAAGCAGTTCACTGCAGAAAAACATGCGAAACTCTTGCTCGTTCATATCCGCCTCACTTTTTTTATCTTTTGCTCACTTAATTTTTTGTTGAAACTGGGATGAAGAATGGAACGGTCTTCTTAATACGTTTCGAAATAATTGTGGACTTATAAACGCAATATTGATTTGTCCGTTTTGGATCCATTTGTGCCTAGTGGGGCATACAATACATACTGAAAAAGACTATTTACATTAATCAATTAACACCGGATGCGTCTTATTTCAGCTGAAGAAGCACTCACAAAAGGTAACAATTCGAGCTGTGCCAATACACTGAGCTCCTTTTTGTTCACTCAAATACGGTTCTTATGTTGGGCAAGTGTTATGAGTGGGCGTATACTCCATTGACTCAATAATGACTTATGTCGAACATTTTAGTTTAGGCCTGTTTTAATCCACAAAATTGAGAGACTACACATAACCATCTGTGCACTGAAATAACGCAATCTAAAGTGGGCTACAAAAGGGATTCCGGTGAATTTGAATAACATAATATACTAACGTTCAGCGCATGAAGCAAAAAGTCTCGCAAAACTGTTAAATTCAGTTAGATTCTATGATCTCTTATAATCAAATGCAAAGTTATTGAGAATTACAACCGTCGGTAGTTTCGAAAAGTTTTTGACTCCGTTGTTCATCTGCCCGCTGTTAGTCTGATTGTGGCCGAGTGACCGATTTTTTAATTAATTATGTGACATAATGATTGTTCGAGAAGAAAACATAAATTAGTGAAAACTGTTATTGTGCGTAAAGAAAATTTGAAATTGTTTTTTTCAACAGCTCAGAATTATTTGATTAAGGGTGAGAAACGAAAAGAATTTCTGTTTCTTCTGTTCTCTTTTAGGAGACAATGAACTTTACTGTGCTGCACAATTTTGATTTAGCACAGCAAAGAAGTGTACCATTCTTATCGTAGAAAGATTAAAATTTTACAGCCATCACCCACATCCCGACGACTTAAACCACTGTCATAACTCCAATGCAAAAGGTATACGTTAACATCGCAAATTATTCCTGATGACTTACGAAAGCATTCGCCATAAAATATGAACTTAACAAAACTTCCTATACTTTCCACTGTACAATCAAGAAAGAAATATTATGATGAATCAACAAGGGAATGAGATCGACTACGGTACGGCTGTTGCAATCCACAGCTTTTCATGAAGCGGTCTCTATTCTTAGATACTCAAACAAATGTTCAGCAGTGCGCATGAATTCAGCTCTATTAAAACCACTTGCCAAGGTCTGTCGGGGAAAAATACTTAATTGTCGTGTTTAAGTTTACCACTAACGGAAGATAATCATGCAGTTCTTCAAGCTACATACTAACTAACGCGAGTATCCGAGACGTTTGAGATACCTTAAAAATTCTGTCCCACTTATACTACCACAGTCTTTCAGTGTACTCCCAGATTTCATCTTAATAGCTGTTTTTATGGGACATCACAAAATATTACGGTTTCTCAGCGTATGTTATATTTGCACAGAACATACCGCAAGCAATATAATTCGTCCTTCACCTTAACTTTCACTGAACCGTACTGCAGTTTAACCTAAACTTACTAATCTGCCCGCAGTTGTGTATCTCCTCGTGTTTTAATATCGAGTTAGACGTATTAGAAACTTAGAGAGGTCTACGTTTTCTGCTGCAGTTTAATGATCCACAAACGTTTTTAGTTCTACACGGTGAGATTTCCCTTCATCATATGATACCATCACTCCAGGACACATTGAAAAAACATCAGTCAAGTGAATCAGGATAAGATCGCGTGTTACTTGAAGCAATACTTTAAAGCTTATTATGTATTGATTTGACTCTGTCAAAGCTCTCTGTAAATAATTATTACCGAAATCGACCAGTGAACCTGACCCTTGTGTTTGATGTCACTTATCGTAAAGCAGACTAGTTGGAACTAGCAATCATGAGAAATGTGTCACCGGAAAATAGCTGTTTGTTTTAAAAAAAGGCAACCCCTGCATGCCGCAATAATTAACACCGAGTGGAGTTGACTCAGTAACAACAAGTAAGCGTGTACATTTGCACGGCAAGACCAACTGTCGGATTACAAGACGACTTGCCCTCAATTGCATTATCACAAGCGGAGATTGTGGTAAAAATTATTAGCGTGCAAGTTGAACTAGCCGCGTTGATTAGCTCGATATTTCCGCTGTGTAACATGGAATCACACAAAAATCTTAAAAGTCATGTGCAGAAATAAATCATCATAATCGTCGACAAGATTTTTTCACCGAATTATTTTCAAGGTCTCAAGGGGATTACTAATTGCTTCACTCATCTTTAAATCATTACAACCCCAAACAATTGACGAATCATAACATCCCATCACCAGCGCAAGATCAGGTGTGAAGAACGTCTGTAAAGCATAGATTTCAAATAGGACGTTATTCGGTCGTTAGTATTTATCTGCAAGTCTTACTAAACTTTTGACAACATTCAACACCACTAAACACAGTAAAGTCTTTCAACTTTCAGCATTTTAACTACCTGAATTAGGTGGGAGAAGATGTAGTAGCAAGGACAACGAGTGATTATATAACAGATTTGTTGATTATAAAGCAGCCCGAAAGATTATTTTGTATACGCTGCTGCTGGATACATTTGTTTTTGAGATTGGCAAGCACTGTCAGATCACGGTTGTCAGCTTTGAGTACGTATCAGTGGACCTGGAATGTACTAGAAGTACTCAGTGAGATCATTGCGCTCTCGAACAATACAAACTATTGTAATCGTTAAATTCAAAATCAAGTTATCCTTAATAAGTGGGCGGAGGAAAACCCTCGTTGCAGGATTATATGTTTCACCTCGAATACCGGGTTCACACATCAACGTTGACAGATGAAATTTCACACCAACCGCATTGTGCCTCATACGTTCAGAACGCTAGTTGTATCTGAGGTTCAAATTTTTCAAGATAGTTTGAACTCAGCCAAAAGTCAACACTTCTAATTACTCGATGCAGTTTACTCATTTATCACTCGAACTTGTGAGTGGTGAAAGTTGTGAGTCTCAGTAAAGTTGTGGGAACTTGATTACAGAATACACACGACGGTTGCATTGTAATTCCACTTAATTAACAAAAATCGTTCATTGGCAAGTATTTTCTTTGTTTAAAATAAACTCAGTGATCCTTGCAAAGACAGATTTAAAAATGTGTACCCCTACTTCATCAAATGTGATTGTAAAAAATCTCGCAAAGTTGTTACATTGAACGTAACGTGGATGTAGCCCAACTTTTTCTCAGAAGCAGATCACATCCATGAGCAGGGGTAAAACTGAGACGCAGTTCTTTTACAATGGAAAATGTTTCAAACGTTATGGACAACACCACCAATGGATAAGCAGAAAATGCAGGTGTCTACGAAACTGGGAAAAGTTCTTTAAATGAACGCTCAATAGGGTCTAGCGATTTATTCAAAGATACAGCTTTTACACACTGAACCATTTAGACACTGATCTGTTTAACATTCCGCACAATATGTGAGTTTTTGAACATGCTTTCGCTGAAATTTCTCACTTGGCAAACAGCCTATGATCACCGGAATAGCTGAAACCTAATTTCGTCTCCAAACTACAAGGAACGTGTTTATTTGGAAGTGCTTCTTAATGTGAGACGTGATTCGATGTACGATATTCAGACATTAGAATTTGTCATAGATTTATACATCTCAGCCGTCTCAGCATCATTTAATCTCAACTACTAAAAGTTGGTCGGTCAAAGTGGTGAATATCTGAAGTCGTAAAAGGTGGGAGTTAAGTATTTGAGAAGCTGTTTGCATAACCTACGCGAGAAGTGATTTTATAGACTTTAGAAATGTAGTATTCGTGTTAGTTTTCACAACAATAATTAGGTGGTACCTATGCGAGATTACGTGCCGAGAGGTAGACGATTACTGCTCTTGTAGGTGTGTCACAATAGACGAAACGCATGGTTGGAGGAATCTTCCGAGTTACTCATTTAAGTACCAATATTGAGTGGTTTTACGTCGTCGACATTCGGTGACGTCCATTCGTGATTTTAAGTTGTAACCGCCAGTAACCTGTAATGCAGTATATCACCCGAACATGAGCGCATTCCAAAATATCTGGCGCGCTCAAAACTTTCCATATTGTCTGCCAACAGGTGGTTTATTCACCTGACCACATACAACCGGGAACACTTACTACTAACGCAAATGAATTTCAGATAAGCGAAGGAAAATATTTTTTCAAATAGTCAGAATGACCATTCGTTAACGCTACTTAGCAGCGGCAAGTAGTGCGGAATTTTAGAGAAAACAGTAGACCTCCGAATAATTCTCGTGATAACGCTTGCTTGACGTTCACTACCACAAGTGAAATTTAACATGAAAAGAAATCAGTGCTGTTGGAAGAGCAGAGGCGCATGATTAATCCAGACATTAATCTTCGAGGTAAATTTATATGAGTGAACAAATATGCACGAAAGTGAATGTGTGTTAACAGTAAATGTTAGATATTTAATGGTGAACATGTGAGACACAAAACCGATTAGCTGGGATCATGACACAATCTATTGCCGTGAACATTGTGCGTGTTGTTCACAAATATTTGCGCCATCTTCAAACCTCTTCCTATCAATGGCGGTTGGTCTTCCTTTTGTGTTCCAGACATCAATAATCCTGATTCTCTCCCTTCCAAAACAAGCAACACAAAATTCCTCCAATGTATACCGATAAAAATGAAGTATTATGAAAGAAGTACAAAGCAAATATCTTTAAACTTTGAGAACGATTTGAAAACAAAAGTGTGCGCAGTTTGATGCATATACGCCCAAATTTCCGCATTTTTTCTCTTCCGTTAGACAAAGCGGAATTTTCAAGAGGTAGTTGCTTAGACATAACGCTGATTTGTTTGTTTTTTAGCGACAAACGTGCATATACTCATGATGTTTGACGACGACTTTCATTCCCTATTGGAAGATGAAATGAATTTTAACAAATGTTAACTAAATTAGGATAAGCGATATTCTTTTTATTGAAAAAATGTTCTGGATGAAACATAATTTTTCGCGAAAAATTGAACAAAACACTGGGAAGTCATTCAATCGATAATCGCACGGCTCAAGCTTACTGCAGAGCATGACAAGGTCATATCCGGAAAGTTTACTCCGAAGGGAATTGGATAGCCATTAAGACCACAACTCAGCAGTTACCGCACGACCTTCAGATAGAGGCAGTCGAGTATTCCACAATCCACCCGCAAGCCATAATTGGGTCGTAATAACCCGCTGTCGCACTAAGTTGTCCTCAGTGAGGCAAACGCTCTCAACATACACACAGGAAGTGTTGCCAGCACAGACTGCGTAGTTCACCCATGCTAGAGTTAACAGTTCAATCAAACACTCCACAAAAATATCCCAGTTCACACATCAGTGAAACAACATTGAGTGGGTAAGGACAAGTTTAATCTTTCCGTCTAACTGTATTCAGAAAAGTTTCAGACACAAAAGGATATGATCAAAAACGCGTTGTTTGGCCATTACCGTCACCATACTCATTTTTTTCAGAAATGTTGCTGGCTAACCGGTTGAAGATAATCAACTATCCTAATTGTTCAATCGTCGAAGGTGATTTACTTTAAGTAACAATTTCCGGGAAGTTGAGTGAACAAATTACCTGTCAGAATATTAGCAGTATCACCGAGTTCGTAGAACAGCTTTCGTGATGCCAGCAGGGAAACTACCTTTCATAATGTCGTTCAAATAATCGATATCGGTTAACTTATTATGTAACAGGAACTTTAATTGCTGAAACTCTAACCTCAAAATCAATTCACTGGAAGTGCAAATACCACTAGTTTTGACGGAACCGGAAGAATTAGACGCTTCTCTTACACTCCACCCGGTGTAGTCGGTCAATATGAAAGTATTCCTAATATCTGGTTTATTTGAACAGGATTTGTCTGAGATGATGGCAGATAAATGCAAAGCAATTATTCTGTCAATGACCGTCGGATAAAATAAGAGCAAGCGCTACCTACAATGATCTTAGAAATGTGGTGAGCTTCAGTACGCTGATCTTACAGTTTACAAATGAAAGAGTTCGAAGGAGATACCGACCAGATTTCTGACTTAATGATTTCCACATTAATTGGCAATTAATATAATAACCAGTTAGAAACGATCCGCTTAATGTGGATTTACTTTCGTCTAACCAACTATTCAGTATACGTTATGCGTGAATGAAGGCAAAGTTTAGTGCGACACAGTTATTTTAATTCAAAGTTTGCACGTCTTTGTTCCATTTGACCATTTATCGTTTATAGTATGCTTTACTGTTACCGAACCGAACAATGACAACTAGTTCCTGAAAAACAGTTTAACTTCCGTATATTTTTCTTCGTTGTCATTTTTTCGAAGTTGAATGATTAGGCGGTCATAATTCGCTTCTTTTCTGAGTTTGTACGAGTTTAAAAGACAAGAAACTAACTCACGGCAGTTGTTAAAGAACTGGGTCAAACGATGTGTTTTACTCCCAAAACATGTTCATCACTGCACCCGAAAAAGACTGCGGATAGACAAGATATTTTTAAGAAGGCCTTCAAGAAAGTACACACATCCATTCGATTTAGGTGGCGCATAACTGGTAAACCTTCAAATAACAATACCGTTATATTAACCTTGATGCAGATCGTTGAACGGTATCCTAGATACCCTCTTCACTATGTATTAAGTTGTTCTATTCACAGCTAACGCGTATAGATTTATCAGTAGAGTTGAAAACTGATGTGAGTTGGAAAAGACACTTTTTTACCATAGAAGATAATCGAATGATTACATTTAATCGCAGTAAACCACGCTACTTTCCAGGTAATGCGAGAAGAAGAAGAAGCAAGAAAAGGGCATCATTTTAAGCACACTTTTGACTTTTTGTTTACCTCTTTCAATACGAAGCAAGCAGTGCTGGTAAGTTAACATCGATGTATTATTCTTCATAATTCGCTCACTTTTCACATATATACAAGATAAGCATGCGTTCAATTGCTGATTGTTTCTGTATACTTGGAGATCATGGATGATTATATTGTTTGCATGACCCAACGCTCGTTTATTTTATAACTCATTCGTTTAGCCTATAAACATTTTCCCAACCTCCGTATGTTGCAGAGACAGTCAGTGTTTAGTTCACAAGCTCTTAGACGTTGTACTAACCACATTCACCCAATACATTGATGCTTCGGAAAACTGGGGCTATGATTCCTCATTCCACTTACGGAAAGTTAAATGACGAACGGGGAAGATAATTGATTAAGCTTCGGTCGCAGCATAAAGAAATCGATCAAAAAATGGTTATTTTGAAGTTGTTGAATGCCTCAAAAAAATACTATCCGGCTTGTCACTGCGATCTTACACGAGCGTTTAATCTACCCTACAGTGCTATAACATTTCAAGGTTATTGCTATTTGGTTTTAAACATTTTTTACTTAATTTCGACTCCTGCATTGGGAAACTTTGGGAGCCAGTGCTTTTGGGATTGAGCTTTTTTGAATGCAAAACTCTAGATAAAAGTGTGCTTCGAGGTACCAGTATACAGCAGGAAATTGGTGTTCAGTAGAGTAAAAATCAGAAACGTTGAAGTATTACAGCAGTAACATTGAAGAACAAAACCTTTTTGCTCTCACTGCAAAGATTAAGATTACATAATCGATCAACATAACTAGACAATCGCACGTACGTAAGCTTACATCTGAAACTGAATGAGATGCTTGCTCAAGGATGCTCAGCTTAGTTAGTTTCTTCGAATTGTTGTCATTACTCTCTTGTATTCATTCATGAGTTACTTCCGCTATGCCTAGCGAACTTCTTTTAGTTCGACATATTCAACTGTCTACCAAACAAATCACCGAAACCCAAATGAAATTTAAGGTTTACCTGTTTGAAAAAGTTAACAGGATGTTATGTGGGAACTATTTTACGCGCTCTACTTAAATGTAATCCCGCACACGTCGTCCCTAAATAATCCCTTTCATACCGTACACCATTCACTTTATAAACCAGGTTCATGTGTTATGCACCCTATTAGCGAATAGTTGTTATTAGTACACATAGAATTAATCCACATTGGAATTAGTTCCTTCAGTGACTGCTTTGTCCCCTGAGAACATCCGTGAAATTGCAGAAAGAGACCGCATGCTAACCAAACACATGTTAGGCTAAGGCGCAAAATATTCAGTAGAGATGTGAAAACAGAACATTAAAAAAATTAACCTTGAATGATGGGAGTAACTAATGTGCATGTCTAAAATTATGTCGACGATCGTTATATAACCCTATACAATCCACTTCTATTTAAACACGTTTAAAAATATTTGACACTAACCTCGGCAATTCACTTAAGACCAATCAAATGATATGCGTTGATCACATCAGTATCACCACAAGTGTTAATGAGTTTTTTGCATGTGAATCATAAAATCTATGATGAACATTTTCATTGATAACAACGATACAAAATGAAATACTTCAGTTAGGGGGTTCAGTACAAGTGGTGAGTTTGATTTGCAAACGATCACAATATAATCACTGAAAATCAGGATGTGAATTTAGCTCTTTTCATTTATTCTGGTGTTGTTATGAGCAACTTTAGTTGCATCACTCGAGTTCCAGAAATACCTAAAGTAAAATTCCATAGATAATTGTTATGTATTTCATTCAAGTCTGATCAGGTTATCCTTAGCTTTTCAGATAGACCATATTCACAGATAAATAAAGAGAATAATTAGGGGACCCGATCTGGGTTTGTTACGAACAAAATTTTTTTGAACCAGATAAGGCTACCAAGTTTGGCATCTAAAGTTTCTGTACTTTTGGTTTATAAACACGAAGTGAATGATGTATTCGATAACAGAAATGATGCCTCTTATTTGCGAGGACATTGATTAGACTTTCATGGTTTCCACTGTGTTGTATGCTTAGCTTTGCGAGGAGTAAAAACTAACTTATTTTAGGTGAATCTATTAATGCACTGTAGAATGGGCTGGTCCATTCAAAGGTGAACTAACCACCAAACAGATATTTATGGGACAATACACCCATTTCCTCACATTTCTCCCATTGAAACAGGAACGAAAATTGAGCTCTGACTTGGCTCAACGGTTTGCTTGACTGCGAACTGTTTTGACATCCCCACATACCCCCAAACGACGTATTTGTAGAACAGATGGTATATACGCGCATTAAGATAAGAAAACAGCGCGTATCTATGAAAATAGCAAAAGGTGACATGAAATGAATATCCGTTGACATCTACTCAACACCAGCGTTACCCGGACAATTTACCTGAAAGGCGATGCGGAAGTGAACCAACTTCCACATGTTCATATCATGATCAATAAAAATATCAGTGATAGAAGAAGATACGTCGCGAGATGCTGATATCTCGCCTATTCTTAGCAGTCACGGTCTCAACAGAGTCAACGCGTTCCACGTGATATTGCGTAAACAGCACCCAAGATTGTCCGCGCTCTCTGAGAGAACGCTAATCAATAACCAGAATTCAGTCCTGTGTTTGTTACGCAAAGAACCATTACACTTGAGTTTCGCTCTTGTTAGAGCTCGTCAGTAGTGCGTATCCTTACCACGACCGGGACTAGAACATCGGCCACGTTCTCATGAGGCAACCGTGTTGACCACTGCGCTATTTACCCCACATTAGGGACGACCGAATTGTCGTATGTGAACGCCTAGCCACGTTCGTTTGTGAGCAGTGGTTGGCTTGTCCGTTCTTCTCGAGAGGGGACACAGTAATTGTCCTGTTAGCTCTAATTGATAACCCCGTGACTGGGATTTTTAGATAGGTCGAAGTTCTGGCCCCGGCCGTGACAATGACACGCACCACTGACGAACTCTAGTGAGTGCGAAACTCGAGTCTAGTGTTGCTTTTTGAAAGAGACTGGCTGGAATATCTATCTGAATTTGAGGGCTGTGGTCAAAGGTCAGTGAGGTTCAACTTGTAATTAATCCCATCCTCGATAACTCTGTCACAAATTTCGGTCCGTTCTGCCAATATATGAATCACCGCAACTGCAGGTGAACTGGTATATAATGTGAGAAGCAGAGTTTTCCGAGAAAGAACAATCGGGGTAGTGGAGACTCGTCCTGCGAGTGGAGAGCAACGAGCGCAATTGAGCCGCGGGATATGTGCGATCAGTGACGAGTTACGACAACGAAAGTTGGAGCTAATCCCCAATTGGCTGATGCAACCAATTACTCAAGGTTGGTCAGCATACCAACACCCGAACAGAAATCCGGCGTCTTCGATCGCGAAACACCTAATCACAACAGGTTATGCGGCTGACCTCGCCACTTCATACGCGGTCCCACTGAGCAGTCGCAACCTTAGATTGTTGGCGTTCTCCGATGCGATGCTAGTGAAGCTTCACACACCGGCCCTTCTTTGGCAAAAGGTACTGACGTAATCAATTTAGGTGCCGTGGCAGTGAATACTGATTGCGAATATGTGATGTTTGTTCATTGTTTTGACGATACGCGATTAACCTGTACAACCGAATTCTTGCATCTCACGATGTATGTCTTGTTGCTGTCCTGATGAACCGGATAAAAAGAACTCAGTGATTTGAACTTGAATAAGGCAACAAAAAGACGTAAACTATATGATGTTCTCCGGGGTAACGTTTCGTACATACTCACCACACGTGGACATGCAACTAATTTTAAACATTGAGATAAGGTTCTGTAGGGCAGAGAGACACGGATGTGGATGTTAAAAATATGGGGATGCTGACTTTCAGGCAGCCTCACCGAAACATAAATTGTTTTTGAACACACATGTGGGATTCTGACGCCTGATAGCCGAAGCCTCAGTAAACTGGAGGATACGTTCCCGGTGGCCTCGAAAAATCACAGGGAGTGCGTCAAAATCTTTGACTGTGTCCTGTTTTGATTAAATGTTTTGTAAGTGTTGACGCTGGGTGCCTCTGTCGGACTTTATGTACGCGCCTGTCGTCTCTAGTTATGATTCCAGCCAATTGAAAACATGATCCTAGATGTAAGAAGCGAGTTATCGGTTTTTCCTCCTTATGTCGCGTGTATTGCAACCATAATAATATTTATATAAAGTGGGATATGACAGACATAGGCCGTTTGTTTGTAGTCCAGGAGGCTGGTGAGCCTTGGTTTGCTCTATTGTACAAAATTGTACAGCGTTGCGAGATCTGGATACAGTGAATGCCGGCGTCATTTTGCCGTTGTTGACTGCTTGTCACCTAGGAACGACAGTTCGAAGTAGACTATCTTCTTTAGTTCCGTTAGTTCTTGTACATTTCAGTGATGACACTGCTATAATTCTTGATAAATGCCAGTTTTTGCTTAATGAATTTGGTTCATGTACCTGGAAAGTTATTATGACTAAGTTCTATTACATCGAAAATGAGTACTAGAGTGAAGTTAGCGGAATGACTTCAGGCAACTTGTGGGCCAAAGTGTCTGTAATCGATTTTAAGCAGTGAAGCTCACCATGTCCATGCCCCAAAACGTTCTAGCCTCCAGTAAGGCGGTACCCCAGGTTACAGTTCTATTTCTACGCAAGTACATCCTACTTTATCCTAAGTCTCTCGTGCCAGATTTTATAGCACACCTTTCTTGCCATGAACGTGAAGTGTTAACAAATCTTACGTAGACACATTTGTGATAAGGGAGGTAGAAGGTTATAGCTCATTTAGTTTGTCCAGCAGCCAGCAACAGGTAGAGACGGTTTTAGATGTGGTTAACAACTCTCATGAAAATACTCGCATGAATATCCGTGGAAAAAAACTCACTTCTGATTTCTGACATTCGTATTGTCAGAAGATTTCGCGAGAAAGCATAGTGGATGTAAAAATTTGCGACTCAGTCAATAAATGAATTTCTAGTTCTAAACCTTCTGAAAGTTGAACTGAAACGTATGCAACATGTATCAACAGACTGTCCATGATCGGGAAATTAGGTTAACTAGATCAACTGAAACGAGTGAAGCCAGACGAACTTAAAGGTTAGAGCTGTAAATCTTCAGATTCCGGATTAGGAAACAAATGCAGACTGCACGAAATAAATCTTTAAAAAATCTCAAAAACCTGATTTTCAAAATTTGTGTGCATCCAAACAGTATTAGTTGAACAGCTGATAACCGCGTCTGCTGAAGCGTGTCACCGACGAAGCTAGGTAGTCTACTAAGTAGCCGAACCGCGTTTCCTCGTAACACTATGGCAGAATTCGACAGTAAACACGAAATAAAGGTGGACATTCAAAGGGATATTCTTGCTACCAACTGATTATTCTGACAACAGTGAAGTCCTTGCGTGTCTGAAACTGCACTGTACTGTTTTTGGCGAGTTGATTTTTGATGAGTTTGTTTTAATATTTATAGAAATTCAGTGCAACTTGTTGACGGACTACGCGGGAAACATAGCCTTCTCCACCGTACTTTTCTGGTGCATTAAAATTGGCGTTTGTACCCCGACTTCTCTGCATTCACAGTACATGCTTAGTTATATTTAATTTGGTTTTTCAAGGCAAGCCTGCAAATCTCACTGTTACCCGCCGTCAAATGTTTGTCCAACCAGTGTGATCTGAAAGGTCGTTCAACCAAGCGTATTACATTCTCATTGCACAGCCCATTATGGGCACAAAGGTTGCTTTACATCATGGAGACTTTACATCAAATGAGGCAGTTTCACTGAGTATAATATTACAAGCAATTTCTGAAGACAATTAATGAAATGTTATTGCATTACGCAGCTTTAAATAACATGAAGGCAGGTGAGACAAAAGTGACAATCTCCAGAGAACTAATTAATGCTCCATAAGTTATGTACTTAAATGCACCCTAAATTGTTTTGTCTAAATACACTTCAAGCAGTGCCATAATACGCGTCTAGTTCATGTGCCATTCAAATTTCTGATGCCTTTCAGCTCGGTTGCAAAGGCGAAGTCACTGCTATATTCAATAATCCCCTGGGGATTTCGTAGAATCTCGTATCCGGTACACTCATTAGAGTCTTGAGGCTGATGTCAACTCCAATCTCCGAAATAACAATGGTTTGAACAGGTCGGAGAGCAAGCTGTCCCCGGATGGATTAACATTGTTAACTATACGATTACCATACATAAGGAACGTCGACAACTCACTGAAATTCTTTCACTAATCGGTTTCCATACATATATGTATATATAAACCGTGATTCCGAGCAACAGAGGAACCATGTAGTGAAACACTTTTAACAATTTCACAGACTGGGAAACAGTACAGTGGTTCGTAAGCCGATTACAAGAAGTAGCAATGAGTACATAAATTTATAAACGTTTAGTCCCGCTTCACCTTATTGTCTTGTAATCACGAGAAGTGGGAGAATTGTTTATGTTTATAAGTTGAACATCACTCAAAATTAGTCGCAAGTTTCACACTTACTAGGTTGTGTGGGCAGCCCTTTTTGGAAAGAAACGCTAGACGTGTTTCACGCTGGCTGAGGTTCGCCAGCCGGAATCTGAAGTCTTGTCACGATTTTATGCGCCAGATTTGTTTGCAGACGTCAACTTTCCGCAACGCGCTACCGATTATTTTACGAAAAATCTCTCACTTATAACAGCACGTCAGTGTTACGTAAAAAACAGTACAGCCCCTTATAACATCAGAGTCCTCAAACAAACAAACACCAAAAGCAGTTTTGTCCGCTTAACAAGCGTAATAGTGGGATGGTAATTTAACTGCCCCTAAGCCGAATAACCGAAAACAAACGGTTCGATAAACCACCTTTAAATCTCATGAACTTATAGCATCCAGTCAAGAAATTAAGAGAAGTCCTAATCATGAAGCGGGCGAATGCAACCAGCAATACATCTTTTATAAGGCGCGGAAAAACATGTTAATAGTAAATCATACTTGAATACGAGCTAACTCCTGCATATAGATGCAGAAATGGTGCGACATTTAAGTTGTTAGTTACTGGGGCATAAACTTTGCAACTGATAATTTTCGGTTAGTGCAGCATTTGTTAGGATGGCATCCTGCTGTAAATTCACATTTCAGGAAAATTGCAGAAGCCACTTGTAGTGACAAGCAAAGCAAACCCTCAACTGTACCCATGGCGTTACGTCCAGACACACCCGAGTAGTAATTCCATAAAAATTCATTCAAGTTGGATAGTTGTAAAGAAGTCTGTAAATTGAAAGATGTTTTGCTAGGCAGAAGGCTCGTTGACGGTTCTTATCATCTGATCATTCAGGAAGGCTTCCGGATATTCACATCTTACTTCTCAAAATTAGATTAGTTGCAACAAAAACTGATAACCAGTTGATCGTTATCTACACGAGCATTTTTGGATCAAACTTAGCCTGTGAGCTCAACAACGTCGACTGAGATGGTGCAGTGAATATATATCGCCTTTCGGAATGTCTATCAGATAAAATAATGTTTTACAGATGGTGATCGATAACAATTACACAAATGATGCTTTCACAAATATAATCTAACCAGAAAATTGAAGGTATCTATCAGTTGTTGGCAAGAGGTTTTCTGGATCAATACTGAACACGAAAATGAAGGCATAAGAAGTAATGTGTAGAACAACATAACATTCGTTAGGACTTTGAGGAGGTGAGAACAACCTCAAGTGGTATATATATATACAAACTTTCGAATAAAAGTATTCTAAACAGAGCAGAATGAATACGAACGGAAAGTGAAAAGTGAGAATTGAATTGGTGTCAAATCGACCAAACATCTCGTAAGTCAGTAGCGATGACTAAAGGTGACTTAAAACCACCTTTGTCAGGGTAATGTGCATTCAACAACTTCCATCAATGTGTAAACATAAATAATTACCATTGAGTATTTCTAACTTGCATATTTTTGTTGCAGCGAAAGCACTTATGGATTTATGTAAGGGAACAAGTTGTACAAGAATTATATAATTTGATTTAAATCGTAAACGCTTTGTACGGTATGCGAATAATATAGTAGTCAGTCTGTTATTAACAGTAGCGACAAGTAGTAATGATATATAGTAGTGCAATAGCAGTTAATGTGTAACAATTAATGTGATGAATTAATACGGAACAAAGTTCGAATATTCTCGCTTAAATCACTGCATGTTCACATAAACGCAGTTTTCAAGTCAAATTGACAACGTGTTAATAACAATTAATTGCTTGTCAACGTTGTCAGTGCACGTGTAGATGCTGACACGTTCCATGTGTATTGTCTTATGAAGACTGTCTAGCACTGATGTCCATTTGAGACACTGTCGGATCCATTGCCGGTTTCATGAATGCTTATTCATAACACTGCATTTCCTACTCATTGATCGTGTGAAATAGGTCTGATGTGCCATTTGGGCTCAGTAGTAATCGAGCATTTTGTGAAAGCCGATGGAAGCTCCATGATTATTAGAATGACACTTCTTCTATGATGTGAGCAGGTGGAGCACAAAGCTACCAAAAGTATACCGTTATGAGGATTCATAACAAATGTGCACAGCGGCTGAGCTAAAACGATAGATCTAGTCTGTGTAGCAAACACAATTTACCAGCTAAGAAGGAATATTTCACAAATTGCTTTGTGATGGAGAATGAAAAACAAAGCTGCCTACAGCGGAAAGCGTTAATCATCATAGCCAAAAATGGTCATAGTATTAGAGTATAAGTAACGGAATATCAACCGATGAAGTCAATATTTCATCCAAATACAAACAGCACAGATACAGAATACTATTCACCGGAGATTGGTACCCATCGTGTGAACAAAATGCAATTGTGTACGTCTGAAGTAAATCGAAAATTTCTGTCTCGTCAGATTTGGAGTAAATTCACACCATGATAATTTTAACGCTTATTTATAACTAAAGTGTGTTCAACATCGGTCAGCAGAAAGTGGTTCAATTTTCCTCTGGAACTTTGCTGTTAGGATGGTATGTACAAGCCATATTCACTAGCGGTTGATATGGCGTTGTCTTCCGGGATCGCCTTTGCTTTCGTCAGCGGACATTTTTTGGTGAATTGGTCCGGATGTCAACGTGTCCTGTGGTGTTCCTTTTCCCTTTGTCACACTAGAGTTGACAGCGCTTGATTAATTGGTGTATGGGACAGAACTGCCTGTAGATAACTGTTCCATGTGCATACTTCAGTTTCGTATGACTGGATGTGAAACATGTTTTTCGGACCGGTAGTTGCGCTTGTACCTGGATAGTCTCAAGGTTAACCGAAGCAAACTTTCATAACTTCCTAAATGGGATGCGGTAAATAAAAACTGAATCAACCACTGCACGAAACTTCATTGCTATTGCTGAAACAGGAAATGGTGGGGACAACACATAACAATCAATTAGTCCGTCTTAGTCTGACGTACTAGATTGGGTTCTGTTGTTCACTCTATTTGGGTGAATTTGTGAGAAGCATCGGATGTCGAAAATATCACAATCAAGACGGTGCTTTAACAGGTTTATCGTTTTCTCTCTAGTAAGTTTTATGCCTAGTGGGTAGTATGCAAAACTAGAGGCCTCTTAGTAGACGGTTAAGTCTCGTGAATTTTGGTTGATTCCAAGAAGACGTAAACACAATCCTCATGGACTGAATTTCACCTACAATTGACCACAGCGGTCGTATTTTCACTGTGGGTGATATCAGACTTAAAAGAAAATCATAATTCCATGCTACTTTTCAGTGAACACCATTCTTCAGAAATGGCGTATATATATTCCATACATTTTTCTTAGGACCAGAAAGTTGGAGACTAAATGCCGTGCAAATCTCAAAGATATTCCATATTTTAACTCAGACGAACTTTTTTAGGGCAACAAGGTCGCTCGTACAGGCCGATCAACTCGGGGAATCACAATGTCGTGCATTGAAGCATCTTTTGAACGTTATCGAAAAAATTACGCAAAAGAAACACGTCAGCAAAAGTTAAAGCATTCAACATTCGTACCAGAACCAACATGGCAGCAGACCACATCAGTAAATTGGCCACAAATGAAAGATAACCATTTTCGTTTGGACATAACAGTTTTCCACAATGTTTAGATGTTCAACTGGCGTTTGTTTGACTCCTGAAACACATCATGTAGGTCCAACGGTACCAGTTAAACCATTTTATTAAAGATGGCATTTCCTGGGTTATCTAGCCATGTGGATTAGAAAAGTCGCCAGCATCCACTCAAATAGGAATGTAGAAGTCATTGTTATATAGTTCATGATGCAGACAGTGGAATATTTGACATCATATTCTAGTTAACTAGCATGTGTGAAATATATGTATGAGTAACAGGCACAGAAAAATGTTAGCAAATAAACAAACAATCAGCGTGTAAGAAAATTAGTTAGAAATCTAATTGTTTCTCAACATAAGCTTTGGATCAGACAGTTTGTCTTTTTCATGTTTGCAAGCAATTAATGAAATACGATTTTTCGCCTCACTCGTCTACACAGTACCATCTCAACAGATAGTACGCTGATTGATGGAAAGCTATAACCGAACACCAGACAACTTTACACAAAACTCTAGAATCCTTTCCAACTGTGATGATATTGAGGGTAATCCTCCAATATTTCCAGTACATCTCGATAAAATTCCCAGCGTAGTCATGACAAACAATGTGTAGCGAACAAGCTCGTTTTCAGTGATCCATCATCAAGCTAAATACATCACATTCATATCACACATTTTACAGGAGAACCGTTAGGGGAGTAAACGGGGGAAGTGTGGTTAGTGAGGTCAATCAGTTTAATGTCACACTGCAATCAAGTACCCACTTGAACAATGGGTCTTGATAAGCTAACCGGGTGGGGGGTTGGCCAGGGCGAATCCAGAGCCTGAACAAAACGTTTCTGGGCGCACAGGGGTGAGTTATATATTCGGATCCCAATAGCCTCAGCTGTAGACAGAATCCTACTCCTCACCGCTCTCGACCGGATGGCCTTAACTCGGTAGATTGGACGAAATGCGTTCTTTACGTTGACAGCGTGATTTGAATCCACCAGGTGTGATAGTATGGCGCTGCGGACAGACTTTGTTATACCGCTGTCGAGCCAAGCTGGATGATGTTCCCGGATCCGTTCCGATAAGCGTCTAGTCGTGCGGCCAACATAACTGGTCCCACAGGAACAAGTAAATGAATATACACAGAACGAGGCTGCAGAAATAGTCACTTTATCTTTTAGGCGCAGGCACAAAACCGGATTGGACGTAAAGTGGACTCGTAGCTTAGCGGCGTAGAATGTTCTGTTGACTGCACTTGTGAGCCTACGTGTAATAGTTTCGGCTAAAGTATCGCCTTTGAATGGGAATCCGATATGCACAGCTTTCTTTTCTACAGAGTACAGCTGGTCTTTTACCCTCCGTTGTAGCATGGCCCTATCTATGAACCTTTCCGGGTATCCATTCTGTATGAATATTGTGCGTATGAATGCTAATTCTAGTGCAATTGTGTCCTCCGTGTAAATCCTTAAGGCTCTTCCCGTCAAACAGTT
>QNGE01000793.1:200446-225374 GCA_008508345.1 Paragonimus westermani | reverse complement strand
GAGTAGTATGGCAGATTTATGAATTTAGATGAGACCCAACTACGAAAAATCGGGGCTCCGGCTGGATTCGAACCAGCGACAGACACATCATGCCTCAATAGTACCACGGTTCCAGCAAATTGATTTGGTTCTGATATTTGGCGTCGTTGGTTGTACGTACCTCACTTAAAGTTCGTCGGAAGAACGTACAAAGGTATTTTTAATCTCCGTTTTCTCCGCATGACTTCGCTGTCACCTTTCTGACGGTATGAAGACATTCGACGATTTCGAGTAACTAGTCTTGGTCCGCGAATGGTACATCCGTCAGTAATTGCGAACTCGCTCCGCAATAGGTGGAATACCTTCAATTTTACTACCCCGTTTTACTTGATCAATTGTACAACGGCTACAGTTGATGCGTCTGAACTTTATGTTGTTTAGTCATTTAGCTCAACAGTTGGATATAAGTACGGTAGATAAACGGTGGACTGAGACCACGTATATCTCGACTTAATGAATTGTCAGTAAGGTATAAAATGTTCTGGTCGCAAACGGCCATACTCGTTAGAGTGGTTATCGTTTTCGCATGCAACAAAAACTGGATTTCTTGACGAACTAGTACTTTTCTGTGGTGAACTTATTTCCAGAAAGTTAGAAGACATGTCTCAACCGAAGATTTTGAAACTGGGGTAAAGCAGCTCCTAGCCTTACTCTGTGGGCTTCGGCAAACGCAAAACGTCAGGTACCTATCGTTATCGATTGCCATTACTGGGTTTGATAAGATACCATTGAATCAGTTGTAAAATATCCGTACCATATTCAGTACGAATGAAATCAACCTTTCTGAGAAAGGCAACCCGAGGTGATTAAAGCATGGAGTATTACAACTTGCTCTTAGCGTTGTGTTATTCTCAATCTGATTACCAATACCGTTGAATCGTTTTGAATAAACTTCGTGGGAAGAAGGTACTGAGTCTTTTCTCAACCTCCACAGAGGTCCTGCCAGTGCTGTCAAACCTGGCAGGTAGCACAAAATATAGAAGCACGTGTTCAAAAACCGCCCTACTTTTGACACCTCTTTTGGGACAGGAGCTTTTGTAATTATACCAGTATTATTCAGGTTTGGAACTATTCCGCTGTTTGTTATGATATGCCCTGTAAATTTTATTTCGCAAGCATCCATTTCTTTCTTTAACAGATCAATTGTGTGAGTGATCTTTTACAAGTACTTTCTTCTCAGATGGCCCCGCGCATGCAACTATTACGAAGGATAACCAGCAAACTTTCAACAGACCGTACGACAAAGCTGAGACCCGTTCGTTATACACAGTATAGCGAAAGGGTGTTATCTACAAAAAGGACTGTGAAAGGCTCCGGTTCCAGCAGTAACATCATATGAACGAAGATTTCTGGTAAAGTCCAAATTCGAAAAGAAGTGTCCTCACACACTGTGTTTAAAAGTCATCCCATAGTTAGTAAGACGAGTTTCTCAACTGCCGGACTCCTTCAAATCAATGCATATGGTCCGGTGATTTTTGAACACAGTAGCCAGTACGTCCACCCAGTCAGAACAGTCAGTATGCACAGTCGAATATGCTGAAACTTTCTCTGTAAATTGGCCATATTATCTTCTTCTGGTGAATGACATGCCATAAGTGGCTAGTTGCTTCGTCAACATACATGTGGATTGAACCGTTTAAATGTGTTATTCATCCACGTATTTCCAGATGAAAAAAGCTATCGCAAAACCTAACAGACCTAGGAGAAGATGAATAAATCAAAAACTCTTGTCAAGCAGCATACTACTAAAGATAAAGGGTTCATTCACAGCTTTAACAAGACAATCAATACTTTCTTATAAGTTCTCACCCAGTCCCTCCGTTGATCCATCTATCTCCGCTGAGAGCCCAGCTGCCTCTGAAAAACTTGTGTGGTTGAAGTCCAGTAGAGCAAGTAAACTTTTTGTTAGCTTCCATCTGATTATTCATCCGGTGTTTCACGCAACACAACACCGCTGAGTGTTGAAGGATGACGCGCATCACAGCAACTTCAAAAATGCGACCAAGATTTGTTAGGCTTCGTGCACTCTTGTAATATTAAGTCTTCATGAAACTAATTCTCGGTCAAATGGAAACTCAAGTAACATCACAGATCCTAAGCAGTTCACCAATCGTCATTCATGATGAACCCCCTAGTTCTGTCGCTTGTCTACTTCATCACAATCTGCCGCTAAACGGCGAAGATTCTAGAACTGCTCACGTGTGTTACTCAGACTGCAACGTTACTTCTGAAAGCATTGATAGAATGATGTGACATAAATCCTCAAGGAAACCAGCAGTAAAATCTCATCTGTAGATAGTTATGCGATTACCCTACGAACCACAGTCAATTTACCCACCACTGGCTGTTGTTTTACAAGGTACAGTTTTTTCCGTTCTTACTCTATCCTTATCCCCTAGTCGTACAAGGTCATGATCAAAATTTTGTGATCAAATATACCGAGGATGTGTTGTCAGGTAGCAAACATCAGTTCATTCAAATTAGCAAATTGGTCGGAACTCCGCAGCCTCTTTGTGTAACGCACTCAAATCCAAGACATGTTGATTTCGCTCAAGAAAAGAAATCAAGATAAGGAACGTTCCAAAGTACGTTCAGCTGTTCATGATGAACCCTTACCAGGACCTCTTTTTAATAAATATCTAAGAATTACTTCGATTAACAACAGGACTCCGTTGTTTGGTGCCACTTAACTTGTTATCAACATCGTAAAAATGATCACTCAATGTTCGGGGTTTAAACCTCTTCCCTGTTCCACATCACTTTCTAAGTCGATTTCTGTGTTGCAGCCCAAAGGCGCTCCGCCATTCTTTAAAACTGCAAACACAGCTGCAAGAGTTGTGTCATACCATCGTATCACGTCGACGGTGATTTATTTAAGAATCTGAACAGCCGAAATGGTGTAAACATTGAAGCTGTGTGAAGCAAGAAAAAAGTGTAACGGCGACAACTATTTACACTACGAAAGAGAGACCAATCACATGAGACAAACAGAACCTGCCTTCGTGGAAATGTTCATTTTACTTTGTTGCACAAGTGTCTAACCTCAATGATTTTATCTCGTTTACTGATTGGAAATAGTTGTCTATCAGTTTCACACTCTGAAACATTGATTTGTCTGCCTGCATAAATCTCCGAGACTTGAAGACAACGACAGAATTGCGTCTGGTGACTGTTTTGTCGCAGGCTTTGCGATCCGTGGAAAGGGTGAGGCGAAGTTAACCAGCTATGTTGTGGCGCAGATTACAAAAACGATAACAAGTTGCTTGGACCGATCATGTTGATAAGGCCCTTACTTCTGTTCAGTTTTAATATCTCAGAATTGTTTGCCTTCACAAAAGAATAGTTTCTTCAGGCAAAAGCAGCGGCTTCATTACTCCCATCGTCCATGACTCTTTCACACGATAAACTGAGCGTTTCTGCTAGAAGGTTTGTCACTTATCAATCATCAATCGATTCCTATTTTGTTTTCACGTCTGGATATTCACGTAAACGAACTGATCGTGTGAGACAGAAATAGTGTTCCAAATGTTCTGAGGCTTCTTGCCTCGACCGAAAAAAAATCGAACATCCTTGTAGGAACTTTTGTTGGAGCGGTTCGTATCCAATCAACTCAAACAAAGCGTCGTGTAAGTTCACGTCTGACCGCCGATGTAATACCCCAACTTGCTGCTGTCCACTACGCGTTAAATTTGTCACAGATGCGTCAAATTATTCTGTTGTTTGCAAGCAACAATAGCTCGTAAAAGATCCGACCAGCTAGGAAGAAAAGTTGTCCATCACCATGAAGGTGATGGGCATAGGTCATCATGACAGTCAGTTAGCCACAAATACGTCATCACGGCAGAACTCAGTATTTGACAAAATTCTGTTTTGTTTATCGTACCACACTTTCCTCTTGAAGATTATGTCACTGGCATTTCCGGGCATCAACTCTCTCTTCAGATCATACTTTTGTCATTCACAACTATCACAACTTACTACTGGACTATTCCTGGAACCAGAAACCCTGTTCGGTAGAGACGGCGCTGAACATGTTTATGTTTGAGAATAATTGATTCTTCATATTCCTGGTGATTGTCGACTTCTGTTAACACGGCCACTGTATGCGATCTGACCATAGCTGAGGAAAGCGTTGTTGCAATACATGCCACTCGGAAGGCCTTGAATTCCTGTAGTTTATAGAGAAGTGGTGATCATCTCTTGCTGTTTATATACGTGCGGAAGTGATCCTACAATAAAAGTTCCGATAGTAAATTTGGACCTGCGAAATCATGAGGCGACCTTCTCTATTGACAGACTTATTAAGTTTCATCCTCACTGCACTCCACAGCTTGATGGATACATTCTAGTTTGGTCAGTTGTGTTTGTGTGAAATCTACGTTGAATGTTCATACAACTCGCATTTTAGAATCGTCATAGTGGACCTAACATGTAATTGTATTCATTTTCACCTGTCATCTGCTGGTAGTATGCGAATTTTGGTCTATAAGACTAATCTCATTGAAAATTCGATTGTACCGGTTTTGTAAAGCCATATGGTAAGTTTCATAAAATTATCGAAGACTTTTTCACAACTTCCTTACTTAAGCCTGACACAAAAACGGTATTTAGAAACTTTTGGTGTGACGGCATGTAAATTGGACACCAAGGCAGAGAACTTGTAAATTACGATGGAAACTTGTTCGGAAAATGATAAATGATCAACAAATTGTGTCGGGAGATTAGTGGCTACTGTCTGTCCACATTATTATGATGTGCCCAGACTATTCTCCATGCAACTACTGCACAATAAAAATCCACACAATATTACGGAATGCACCAATAATTTCTTACGTGAATCAAATTACTTTGTTCATGAAGTTTTATCGTTATCTACAAAATGATTGTTATGGTGTGGTCGAATGGTAAGGACAGACGAGCGTTGGCTGTTAAAAAAGTCGAAATATACGTCGGTTGTGTCCGTTAACACTGCAAATAACCATGTACCGTTCTACGAACTTCAGATTCTGTTTCGAATAATGCGTTCACGTTTCAGTTAAATTGAATCGTTTCAGTACGGTAAGGTTTTAGATGGATGTAGTAGGAGACCATCAGAGTTTTAAACTGTCAGTTATCACTGGACGGATAACGTGAAAACTTAGGATCGGTTACATGTGCAAGTTGTCCGGCCGACCTAGTCAGACACAAACACTATACCAGACGCACGTGAATTATTTAACGGCCGGAAACACAGGCCCCAGTGACCCAGACCTAATATATTATAATGGAGTACAGAGGTGAAGATGACTGTGGAAGCCTTTGGTGTTTATCTCCAATCGAAATGTGCTCGCTGACTTGATTGTAAACTATCAGTTATTTCAGAAGTAATTTAGCAACAGTAAATCAAAATTATCTGCTTTCAGCGTTTGGCTGAGTGAATTTGTTACCCGTCACCGTGTGGACTAACTTTTTAAGTCAACTATTATGTTGTACATAAGCAGAACTAATGACACTGTCTATAAGATAATCCTTAACAACCATACGGGCTTATGAGAGTATAAGCATGCATTGTGCGAAAGTGTCATTCAAGAAGGTACGATGAATTGCTGGATCTAATGGACAGACCATGCTTGGTTTCCGAATATTCGTTTGTCAAATGGAATAGCTCTTAATTTCGACGTGGCATGAGGTGCGACGTTTAAAACTGATGGACCTTAGCTACTAAGCCAACAAACTTAGCATACAAATAATGGTAAAATAATCGTTTATATTACAATTTTTGGCCCTAGTTTCCTTAGTACACTAAATGGTGTCCAGAACAGCAACTAGTCCTTTGGTTTCATATACGCCCATTACGTCAATGAGAATGAGGACATATGGACGAACGTTTTGGCTAAATCATCTTCAAGTCGGTACAATTATGTAAGAGAGTGATAACGCTAGACAGAGATGGCAGTGGACCTTACTGCATGGGACTAAGTCACCGGCCAATCAACTGGCGATTATTCGACTGACCAGTGACGTCAAGCTCGGTCAGAGTGGTAAGCGATCCGATGGATTAGAGGCCAGGCTGGTACCAAAGCTTGAATAAGCTGACTTTTCTGGCATAATACTGGGTTACGTAACCCGATTTCACTAGCCCGAGCGGTAAAGATAGTTCTCAATGGAACAGGCTTTACTGGGTTATCTGGCACTCGACTGGTCATTGTTAAAAGGCTTGATTATTTTTTTGACAACAACAAAACCTGATTGCCCTGGCAGTTTCTATAGAGATCATTCAGACAACGTTAAAACATAGTCCATGACTTTAGATCAACGAAGAATGGGCGGGTCGGTTACACCTAAGTGGGAACAAATTTAGCAGCATTGATGGTTGCTTGTGGATTTTTTGTTGACCTAAACTGAACATCTCTCAGGTGTGGTAGCAACTGTCGTGTTCAGACAGGAGTCCTCGCCAGCGCCCTTCGGAAAGAACCATTAGACCCGAGTTCTGATCTTGGGAGGTCGTGAAAGTCGTGTACACACTTGCCATGACTGGGACTTGAATTCCGCTAGTCTTTACGGGGCATCCTCACTGACCCCTGCACCATTATCGTCAGGCTTGATAGGGAGGAATTATCATATCAGAAAGCTGAACCACTCTAGCTTGTTAATAGCGACCGGGATCTCCGACCGTTTACGTAGAAGATATAGTCAATACCCATTGACCGTATTCGATAACCTCAAAGTTCGGACTGTTCAACAAGTTTAACAAGGTGAAACTTCGTAAGCTGGTTCGGCTGGAGACTTCTCCTCTGGAGAAACTCACAGAATTCACTGTAGGTGCTGAGCGAAAGGTTAATTACCAATATGTCCTATTCTTGGTGACCACGGTTACATCAAGAAAAGCTTGTCATAGTTCCAATCATGGAGATTACAAAGGTGTGTACAACACATTAGTTCAAACAAGACAAATAGTTGATTTTAGCTTTCCTTTTCAGAAAAGTTTGTTCAGGATGTTCATCGGAACGCGAAATCTACTAGTAACTAGTAATGATGTTCTGAGTAAAAGTTGCTGACTTTTAGAATGTGCAAAATCTCTCACTTCGGGAATATTTCATTGAGAAACTATGATAGTTCGTGTTAAAAACAATGGCAAGCTGAACACGCCAATCTGCAGAGAAAACGCCAACCGTGATCTTTCAACAAATATCAGGTGAGTTAACTGAAGCCCGAATGATAAGCGATCAATACCAGTTTCTCGGATGCATTCACAGCTACGGACGTGAGCAATCTGACCGTGCTGAATGACAAACTGACTTCACTCCTCAGGTTAACAAATTGCACAGTGTTTTAGTTCATTTATTTCTAGTCACGTGTCAACTGAATCATCCTTCACCAGGACATTTGCAACATGTCGCGAATTGTGGTTAGTTCATTGAGGATGGTGTGTGTCGGACTGGTAATACCGTACTGCGGGTCTGAATTTAATTGATATCTGTCGAGAAGTTTATGGACACATTGGGATGTGCGGCCCAGCAGCTTGTAAAGGACTGGTGCGTTTCTGTCTAGAATCGTGCCTATTCTCCACAATAATTAAATCGGAAAAACTGATTATAGAACAACGACGTTTATTGCAAGGAGACCGGGAAAAGCGAGCTGTAAGCAAAACACAGCAGAAGCAAAGCGAGACAGACCAGTAGCTAGCGACCGGACGGTGCAAGTGCAATTGTGATCTTGGGCGGTCGAACCAACGAGAAAATCCAGACATGCAACCAAACAATGTCAATGGTGTCAACAGTCAAAATAAATAGCAAAATAGTTGGAATACGTGGCAAACTAAAAATGTCTTTACAAGTTGAACTGAATGTTGAACTTGGACGAGAATAGCACATACTTTTGTAATGAGAGTGTAAGAGTGTGGAGGTTTGCAAAATGAGTAAAGAGGAAACTCTCCGCTGGCTGTTTCCGGAGAAGAACCTTCCAAAATGATGTTACAGTATCGTATGATATTTTGACGAGTTTGCTCAAAAATCCGAACATTATAATCCCCATTTTAATAACCTTATAGCCCTCAGAATGATTGTGTCGCCTATAAACTGAGCATAAATATTTATTTTAAAGATATGGTAGTCATCTTTCGTTCAGAGAGGAACATTTCTGTGAAATTGTGCTGACTCAACCAAAGCATATTTTGTTATGTAGCAGTTTCCTTCATCTGGGAGGCCGTCAGTTATGGGGTACCTACATATTTGCGTAATTCCCCTTAGTTTCACGCACAATCTATATCAACTGTCTTTGTACAAAATGAACATCAGTTAGTTGAATTGAATCGGCTTGACAATACACTTTTTGGTGATCTCTTCTGGCCTCGTTGGTGCTCCTATTCGGCCTAGATCTGGATTGCCTATAGTGAGTTATTCAGCGGTTGCCTTATGAACTGACCATTTGTGTCCACAACTTTGTGTAGGACTAGTCCTCTACACATTAAATGTGTGAACTGGTGCGGTTTCAAACAGACCGTTAGATAACCAGAGATAAGGTTTGAATTTCCAGTTGATCGGAAGTGGTCAGTCACGAGGCGGTATCACGTGTTTTTCAACTGTGAATGACATGGTAATCAATCCTGGTGCATAGCGAGGACTCGTTTTTTCTCGAATTAACCGGTAAGTACACATACAAGGTCAAATGCAAGCAGTGATCTCGTAGTTAAGGTGGACTATTGGAATGTTAACTGAGTTATTTTTTTCTTCAAAATAAGTTTTGCAGACAAATTGCAGAAACGTCTCGGAAACATTCCATACGTCATGGATTCCGACTTCAGGAGTCACGCAATCAAGATAGGGAACATCCCGTTGATCAGATAACGCCTTAAAACAACAAATAAACTTTTGGTCGCAAGGAACTCATTTAGACCAAAATGAAGTTAGATGGATATAAGGGTTACTATCTCACAGACGCATAGTTGTCAGCCTTAGATCGATCATACGGACTAGTGTCGTCTATTGTATACTTCGACCACGTAGGCGACAGAACAGTTTTAAGTACTTGATAGAGATTTCATTTATCATCCTTCAGTCGAACCTGACTCCGTAGCCATTTGGCTGGTTCCATTCTCGTCAATTTCTTCCAACCCTCTCAATCCGTCAAACTCGGACTTTGTCCTCCATCTGACTCCGTATTTTTGGCCCACAATTCCTCATCTCTAAACTAGGCTAAATTTAGTATCCACTGGATATCCCACCAGTTGTGGCTAGACCGTTCGGCTGCAAGAAGATACTGAACAAACAGCAAAACATTAACAATAAAAACAAATACATGACCTGAAGGTTTTCCGGAAGTTACCAATTCTAAGTTGGTCTTGAGCGTAACCGAGCTAACTACAGACGTCTTTGTACTGGTTAGACGGCTGTCTGACCTAGGTCTGGGAGGGCACAAAATTCATACCTGAGCATAGGTCTTATGATACAAACTTTATCTTCAGACGACAGTAAGTGTTGGCTGTCCTGACGACCCCTTTTAGTTCGAACTAACCTACGGGATGACCGTATGCTGTCAGGTACATCCGTCTACTTCGCAAAAACAACAAGCCTATCCAATCTTTTTGCGGCAGTTCTATCTGACTTCTAAGGAGAAAGTGTGTGGGCAATCGTGACTCTTGTGAATATGATTTTAAACTAAACTGCGTCGCGTGATCTGTGGACTATATCGTTTGCGTGACGCCTTTCTGGAAACATTGTGACTACGGAACTTGTGCTTGTCTAGCGTTCCGCTTTGTACGTCTTGTCATGGGGAAAGTATGCTGACTGCCACGGAATATTCACCACAAAGTTCTGTATAGACACGCTACGTCCCATGTCAGAACTGCTTGTTTCATCACAGTTATCCAGAACAGCATCACATGAGGATAATCCGATAGAGATAACCTCTTATATTTCTTTCTGGTACATTGGGCAAGCTGGCGACAAGGCCGATCCTGTGATCATTACACTTTAACTTTTTGTGAACAAAGAGTGTCAGAACTCATGAACACCGACTTGCTTGATATGTCGTCACTAACTTGCAGATCGTCAAGTCTAGCCAATTATCCGTCTTGTGTTTGTACGGACGTTACCACAAGATAGAACATTCATCAACGTGGGTGACAGATATCCAGACGGCCATATCCACACAAATTAAAAAGTCCCACCTTAGCAAGCCTCGCCATTACAGTGTGGGAGCAAACGTGAACAATCATGCAGAAAATGTCTATAAGACACTTGCAAAGGCCCAAGCAACTTACTTAAAGACTTTTTAGTGTACAGCGAAGATTACTAGTAAGATGGGGTTAGTGTAAGCGTATTGTGATAGCCTCGGCGATTGCTAGTGGAGGCCTTAGATCCATTTCTGTCACACCCCACCAACTTGGTAGATCGGCTTGAACGAAGCTGCTGGGTTGATCGGAGAAACTGACTCGACCTAGGGTACAACGACCGCGAACGAACATACTTTTAGCGTTCCTCATGCTGACTACACCACACGATGTTCCTGTATACGTCCGGATAACCGCCGTGTTGTGCGGCGCACGTAACGTGTTTTACAGGAACTAACGAGGCGGCAAACACAAAACAATTGATCAAAATACGTAACGCAATGAGTTTTGTACACATTCCACTGGCAAGATAAAGCGTCCTAAACTTAGCGAATTGTTGTCATCACCACCTAGCACCCTAAAACTTAATGCGATTAAAAAAACGATTCCTTATGCTTCGATCATTCAGTTATTACTAATCTAAGAAGCAAACTACAGGTTTTGTGCTCTTTATCTCAGTTTCTATTTTTCTGTACCTGTTCTTCCGTGACAGATATATATAGTATCATGTTAACGACATCCGATTTTTTTACTAAGCCCCATTGCTGGTACAGAGGTGAGCTTTGTAATATCTGTTAACTATATAAATTTTCGATATCGGGCTAGAAAAGATAACTAATCTTCTTCCGAAGCGAATAGATGTTCACTATAAATGTCGTGGGATGAGGAATGTCTTTATTCCTGATAAGTACCAGCATTTTGTAATCATTCGTTTGAATGTATGATCACAGAGAAACTTCATTGTAATGAGTTTACTGTTGACTTGAAATCAAGTCTTTCCAAGGGATTCTAATGTTCCCAGCCCCACACCCGATGGATTGCTCTGTGGTTTTATTGTCTACATGCAGACGAAACCGCATTGGCTGTTGTCACAATAGATGGCTCAACACAACTGCGATCTACGAAGATGGACGTTTACATGATATGTTGTACGCTCAATAGACACTTTCTCCCCCACTCCACTACAATGTCCCCCTTAACATTGGCAATGTTTTTCTCCTAGGGTGGGAATAGACTGAGCAAATGATTGCCTTCATGGAATTCGAATAGCCCACTTCGTTATAACGTCCGCTGCACCCCGCAAACCTGAGAGATCGGCTTAAACGAATTGGCCGGCTTGATCGGGTAGACTGATTCGACCATGGGCGCGGAGATCACAGATGAACACCCTTCACAGGAACGGATTATTCGCTTATTACATCCTTCATTTTCTTGTAACCCATTTACCTTTCTTCGTCTTTCGTCTTGCCACAAGCAGGCCTCTTGTTGTATAATTGCTCAAGCAGTTTGCGGTCATTCTCCCATTAGCACTGAATCACTAACGTCTACTGCCAGCAGACATCAGTTAGAGGAAAGAGACGGGGTTCACCATCTGCATGTTCCTTCTGTGGGTTTCTACCGCGCCGGCAGCAACAATAAGCATGAGCAGAACTAACATTTTCTAAGACCGTCTGTCCCATGCTGGGCTACGAAATCGAGAAAACTGGGGCAACAGTGGTCTGAGCGGCACTACGTAATCTCAGGTTATTGGAAAAACAGCACCCCTTTTGTACAGAAACAACAGTATTTACGACTGCTTTTGGGTGACGAGAGTCTGCATGTCTTGATTGACCCATTCGTTGTTACTTTCCACAGCCTTGCGTCAAACAACCCGGTTGTTTAAATCTGACACGTATTCAAACTTGTTTTAACCTCCACTTCTTACGAACAAATCTGATGAGGCAGCTGATTACCGTTTTCCAGTGGTTACCGCCGATCGGCCCTACTTCCGGTCGCAGCAGCTGGCACCTGAGCTCTGATTGGTTAAGATTTCTCCAGTCAAAATCTGCTCCAGCCCAGTCTGATGGCGGTGATCACCAGAGTTTGATTAACAGGTAAGTAATCAAGACATCCAGTTGATTCTCTTACTCGACAATGACACCAATTACAAGTTATCCATAACTAGTTAATCCAACACACCATTTGTCGACGACATCGCCCGCTGGAACGCGAATGGGCAGAATTCTAATATTTTCTGAATTTTTATAAAACGCTTCGACAAAACAGTTTCGTTGCAAGCCGTGAATTGAATTGTGTGAACCATCTGTTATTAAACATTTGGTCGTTGACTCTAGTTCCGAGATTCTGAAGTTTGTCATTGCATTGTTCCTTAAATCCACCTCTATCAGATGGCCAGAAAGCAATTCCTCTTCCACATGATTGGCGTAATTCCATGTATTTCTTTCTCTGAAAATAACTGCTCAAAATAACAACTTAAATTTACTGGACAGGGAAGCTCCGCTTGAAAACATTAATTAAAAGTCTGCAAAAGATTATATTTGTCTTCGTAGCCAGCCTGCCCACCCGGAACGAATTGGCCCTGTGACAAATCCATTACAATACAGGCCATAAATTGGAACAGAAAGCAAACAAGGCTTAAGTTAATTGATAATGAATACTTTAGAAAGCATATTCAAGATATTACAAAAACCATTCATCTTGGATCCAGTAAGTGCACAATTTTTAAAACAAAAACTAACTCCGTGTATGTTGATAAGTTGACAACAAGCTCTGATTATACTGAGAAAGGCAATATAAGCAAGAGAATACAACCATGACAACTTTTGTTTTCAATAGCTCACTTAAAGAACGCTCTCATAACTTTAACTTACCTTGAGTTTTCGGATAGTAGATTTTGAGCTGACATAACAAGTCTTTTCACGGTTATCTGCAATCAGGTAATGCATTAAAACCGGCCAGTATTTTTTATTATCAAATGGTCCATATGTGTTCGACATCATGTTTGATCACAGATCCAACCAGATCATCTCGACTAGTGACGCGTTTCACCGTTCCTAAGTTCTCACAATACTTCTCAAATAATAACCGCTAGTTTGCTAATGTATTTCTCTGAAACTTTACTCCATCGAAAAGATTCAAGTCCGTTGAATAGTCAACAAATAGCCTTGCATACTATAGGTATTCGAATGACTTCGTTCAACCATTATAACCCCATTGCCACAACCTGGATGCATTTATCTGTACACGTTCCCGTGCTAACTTACAGAATTTGTCGTGCACACATTCAGCCAAGCTACCGCCTCACCATGTTGTATTCAATGTTGCAGTGTTTCTCGGTGATGGGACATCTTGACTCACATTTCAAGGCATAAGGTGACGTAAAAAAGTGACTAAGTTTGTCCGATCAAGGTCCGACACCGGGTCTGACAGTCAACGCCTGGTATGTTCAAGGATTCCAACCCCACAGCACCCCTAGTTTGAATACCACTATCACGTTATCTTGTTTACTGTTTGGCCCGGCTCTTGGCCACGAACAATCAAGTAACATATATATAAAGGTATTGTTACATAGTTCCGTTACATCAAGAGAAATAAGCACTCTTCGCGAAGCAGTTTGCTGAATCACTCATTTTATCTCGACGCTGTCACACAAGCTAATCGGCACATCGCCCTAGAGAGGTGCTTCAAGTTCAATATTTGTACTGCTTTATCCCATGAACAATTTACAAGCTAAAGACTATGCTCACGTCAAACCATACTTTCGTCGAACTCCGCAAGGATGAACCGATTCAATCGATGATTCACAGCAGTCTAATCTATTAATTTTATGCCTTCATGCGTTTGTCCGGCGCACTATTAATTACGTATTATGGATGTATTTCTACCGGCGTTCCACACCTTCTGATTAGAAATATTTCTTAAGCGATTCCTATCCGGAGTGGGTTTTGTCCACCATGGAACGATGAGTATCTATTTGCAACGTCGACGGATACACTGTGATTGCACTTTGGTCGTTTTCAACATCCACTGCTTATCCCTGGATAACCGTTGACCACATTGTCACGAATATCTAATTTTCTTTACGAAGACAATTTCAAGAATAAACTTTAGCGAGTTAAACGCCAAGTTGCAAGTAAATCAAATGGGTTAGCCCCGATTTTGTCTCCGAGAATAAGTTGCAGGTATCAGAATAAAATCATTGTACGAAAATTCCTTATGTGAATAATTGCATCACGTGACAATTAGTAGACTACCCATTATTTTCCCGGGCATATTGCAACATAAATTCACAACGCGTCCGCTTCTGGTAGCACATTAACCAGCGTAACTGCTCGTAAGCACACTAGAAACCAGTTGTTCATTCAAGCTGATCAAACAGGTCGCAAAACTGATTGCGACAAGAGATATTCCTAAAAAATTGCTTTGTCGCTCCCGGTAATTTGATAAGGCAGGATAAAATCAAATACTCCTAATTATATGCAAATCCAGCATCGTTAACAACGTGTGGAACCTCTCAATTCGGGAATATTTCACTGAGAAACTATGATAGTTCGTGTTAAAAACAATGGCAAGCTGAACACGCCAATCCGCAGAGAAAACGCCAACCGTGATCTTTCAACAGATATCAGGTGAGTTAACTGAAGCCCGAATGATAAGCGATCAATACCAGTTTCTCGGATGCATTCACAGCTACGGACGTGAGCAATCTGACCGTGCTGAATGACAAACTGACTTCATTCCTCAGGTTAACAAATTGCACAGTGTTTTAGTTCATTCATTTCTAGTCACGTGTCAACTGAATCATCCTCCACCAAGGCATTTGCAACATGTCGCGAATTGTGGTTAGTTCATTGAGGATGGTGTGTGTCGGACTGGTAATACCGTACTGCGGGTCTGAATTTAATAGATATCTGTCGAGAAGTTTATGGACACATTGAGATGTGCGGCCCTGCAAGTGAGTTGAAATTTACACGTAGGCGCGAAGTATAGAAAGTGAATTTGTAGGTGCTTGCCCGAACTTGACCGAAACTTGCCGACCGCTCTTTAATCTCTTCAACTTTTACATTAGAAGCAACAGTCCACCGACAGTATTCAGTGCGCACATATTCCCTAAATTACATACTTGTCTTATCGCATGCATGTTCAGACTAATGATGTTTCTCAACTGTTGAATCCGAAATTGTAACTCAATTCAACGCATGCAACAAACCGCATACGTTTCTCAGCACCCCATTAAATAAGACGAACACGAGTCAGTATATGAAAAGCGTACTTATCAATATTGTTACGAACAGCAAGCCCAGATACACTATTAAGTTAGCTTAATTCGCACCATTCCAAATGACTGTTCTGCAATTCACCCGACTTGTTCAAACTGCACTCAAAAGGTTCAACACTACACCTGGTGCCTGTTTTTGTGTTAACTCTTTTGTTTGTGCCTGTGGAACAAGCCGCACGACAAGGCGACTATGTGAACACATGCGGGAGCATCATCCGACGTGGCTAGCTCAACTTTCGATAAAGACTTATCAGTCGCGGTCTATGTGCCCTTGGTCAAACCAAACCATCTGATCAACCTGGCTGGTTCGTTCAAATCGATGTCTTAAGTCTTTGGAGCGCTTGTTCACTTGCTGTCGTAGAAGCTATTGCAATCTGCTTACACTCACCCCCGCTATGCTGACAAAAATGCCTAGTCAAAACACTGAAACTCCCGTGGCCATACGTCAATACCCTCGGATCGATCTGTTACCTAGAAGTGCCGATTTGATCTCAACAATGTTTACAGCCCACATGATTGGTGTTACATAATTAGGTCTCACGAATCTGACTATGTTGACACTGATGCTTACCATCCCTTGGCCCAATGATGCACTAACCCAGGCGAAACCGTATAAATGGGTTATATTTAGCCTAAGGATGAACCACTGAAAACTAGTCTGTTTGCTTCACGTTTCTTCTCATGACTAAACCGGGTATAATCATGTTACCTTTTCTACGCTTGTAGTTTATTAGCATACTTTGCATACGGTTATTGATGTTCCAAGGGATGTACATATATAAATGTATATACCATTAAGTGTAAACAGTGAAGACGCAGTGATGGATATTTGTCATAACTTTTCATATCCACCGTAGGAGCCGTTGTCAAGCAGCGGAACATTAATTATCATGGTTACGGTCATGTTTTGATTGCATATATTCACCACTTCACATCAGCACCCATAAGAATTTGGACGTTCAATGTTTTCGTCCATGACCGAGTCACATATAAATCACCTTCTTGTTCACTTCGTACTAATCGTTAGGTACCGGTAATTTCAATTTTCGGACGTGATTAATAACTTGACGGACAAATAGAGTCTGTTGTTTATTTACCAAGCTGCGTATGTCGAATTGCACAGTTCTACGTATGATAGAATGACATGAATGAAATTTCGGAGAACTTGCGTCTGGCTGTCGGCGAAAGCTGAACCAATTGTCAGGTCATATGACGCGCCAACTACAGTCGCAGGAACACAGGTACTTTCGGTCAGTGTACTGCACGGATATATGTAACTCGTTCTCTCGGTCTATGAATGACAGGTAGAAAGATCTTCGATTAACGGAATAGGACAAATTCGATCGACAATCGTCCAACCTAGCAGAATTCCAGCAATGTGATAAGATGCATGTATTTATATTAGTAAACAGAGGCATTGTCAAGTGTTTGTAAGTATGTAAGTGTTAATTTTGCATATAACGGGCTACTGGTGTCTGTAACCTCAAAAGCATAAGAAGCGGACGGTTATGTTTGTCGAAATTCGCATTGATGGAGGCTGTGTTGTAATAGTATGGTAATAGTATGGTAAGCTCACCAACGCCCTGCCACGTTTACGATCAATATAGTTTGAAGACTAATGGAGATATCGATTTAAACAGCCGTTTTCATGATTCCTTTAGGCTCCAAGAGTCAGCTGGGCTCTTATTCCCTTTCGTGGGCCCAGACCTGTCCCAGCTGTGTAGGCTGGTCCAATAATCTTAAAAGCACCAACATATCTGTTGCGAGCTAGTGAAGGCAATAGCTGTCCACACTTCAACACAAGAACATTGTTATGCAGTCAACAAGCATCACTGATGTAGTGGACCAACCAGGGTGTAATTTGTTGTAAATGTTCAACAGATTCTTGTTGAAAGAAGCTCGCCAATCAAATAACAACTCATATTCATTGTCACTAATGCAGCGGTTTACCAGCAGCTGATTTCAAACACGCTTCCGTCTCTTCACTGCCATTACTCTGGTTGAGTCACTGTAGTCCATTCCTAGCTGTTTAAGTCTTCCGGTCCGATAATCATCTGACAGAATGAATTCTAAGCATATTCTGCGTTACAGTTACTACAACTTGGTGTCGCAATCGTGTCGAACATATATAGCGAGGTTTTCAAACGTTTCGAGCTATGAAACAGCATCCGGAAATACATCGTATCAGACTAGCAATTCGACCACTTCCAGAGGGCTGAATGAGGAAACTTCTAGTTAACGAATCGAGCATTCCAAAGTCTTAATATCAATTGTTCTATGCGGACTTAAAGAAACTTTTGTTATATCAGGTACTGCAAGTAAATTTTCACACAAGCCAGCCGTGTGTCCTACCAAGATTACGCCAATAGTTACAGAAATAGGCTGTGAGCCATAATTTTGAAGTCAAGCTGAAAGAACGTCTAAAGATGTTTCTTGTTCTCATTAATAACACAGATGCGAACATCCCACATCCTGCCTGTATTAAATAAGGTAAAATGTTACCAGTGAACAACATGACCAATGTTGAGAATCGCTACTTTCCGGAACGAAAGCAATAGTCAGCCTTCGTGGAACAAAGCAAATCTCGGTTTGTTGAGTTTTTATTGGTTATTTTATAGACTAGATGCATCGGTAAAATGAAAAATTACAACTGGTGTTGACGCTCTCGCTTTCTCATTGGTCGGCTCGACTCCGCTTGAAGCTCGTTTGTTTCAACGCGTGACGCACTTAAACAACTTGTTTTACTCCGGTGCTCGTTGTAACAAAATCCGATACTGGAGCAGCGTGCCGTGCTGATTGGTCCCCGCGCTGACCTACAAGTCTGTTCGTGTTTTCGACAGTGAATAACCGTAGACTTCTGCGAATCAATGGTTGACTTCGTATCGATGCTTTCGTCCAATCCAATCCCTTTACATCCTTCCTTTTTTCGTAGCATAATACACTCCTGATTCGTAATAATACTTTCTTCTCTTTGAGGAGGAGCTCTTCATCCGGTGTTACACTCGTTCTCAGATGCGCCCGATTCCTTCTCTTCAGTACTCCTCCGGAATCTATTTCGTATGACCAATAACCACAGTACCTCACCACCACTCCTTCTACCCATCGCCGTGTGTTTTCTGGAACGCACTGTACCCATACATTGTCGCCTACCTGCAGAACCGGTAGGTCGCGGGCTCCCTTGTCGTGGTATCGCTTTTCGGTTAGCATTCGTCTCCTCAAGTCATCGTGCATTTCAGTTACGTTCGGCGATTGGGGTTTTAGTAGTTCTTCTATTATCGGCAAATGCGCGCGTGTTCTCCTCCCCAACATTCTCTGCGCCGAGTTGTGGGACATAGTTTCTTTAGGAGTATTCCGTTTCTCCAATAACATCAAATATGGATCACTTCCAGATAATTAGGCCAGTTGCAGCAGTCGCTTTGCCATTTTGACCGCCGCTTCGGCTTCACCATTTGACTGACTGTAGTACAGACTGCTTGTACGGTGCTCGAAACCCCACTTTTCAGCAAACGTTCTAAAATCCGCGCCAATGAACTGTGGTCCGTTATCGGAAAAGAAGATCTCAGGTATACCGTAGCGCGCAAATTGGGCTCGAAGTTTGTTAACGACCGCGTTTGAAGTAGTAGAACTCAGCCATTCTAACTCGTAGAAATCGCTGAAGTGGTCTATTTTCACCAAGTATTGCTTGTTGTTGAATGCAAAGATGTCTGCCGATAATATTTGCCGGGGTCTTTGAGGGATTTGACGCATCAACATCGTTTCCTCGGTTTGCTTTGAGTCAATAGTCCGACATGCACTACAGCTCTGTATGTAGTCTCTTATGGAACTCGACATCTGAGGCCAATAGAAGAGCTCCTTTGCCCTCCGGATACAGCTATTCACTCTCGTATGTGCCAGGTGAAAGTGCTCCAACATTTTCCATTGAAATATATCTGGAATTGCGATTCTTTCTCCCTTGAATATTAAGCCGTCCTCCTGGATAAATTGATCGCGGTCACTAAAGAAGACTGCTAATTCCTCGGGCAACTTTCTCTTACCGTGTGGCCACCCGTTTCTAACTGTTTCAGCCAGACATTGTAACGTGACGTCTTGTGCCGTTGTTTCTTTTAGGTCTGTGATTAGTGCGGTTTCAGTCAGAGTGAAATCCATAGCCGCAATAGTGTCAAAATGAAGCTCTTCACAGGAGGAACCTTCTTCGCAAGCTTTGGACAAAGTGTCAGCTATGTGCCCCTGAGTCCCCGGCTGATAGGTCAGTTCGACGTCATATTTTTGCATTCTGATTAACATTCGCTGTAACCTTCGCGGCGCAGCAGATAACGGTTTCTTCACTATTGAAACTAATGGTTTGTGGTCGGTGTGAACTATTGTTTTCCGACCGAACGTATAAGTGCTGAAACGTTCAAGGGTGAATATCACAGCCAGCATTTCCTAGTCAATTTGCACATAGTTTTGCTCAGCAGACGGAAGACTCCGGCTTCGGTGGTCCACTGGTCTTCCGTTTTGTAATAATACCGCCCCCAGACCAGTTTCACTGCTATCACGCTGAATGACCAGAGAGAATGCTGGATCGTAATAGTTCAATATAGGGGCCTCGGTAATAACTTGTTTGATTTTATCGAATGCTGCCCGCTGTTCCTCCTCCCATTTCCATGGGACTCCTTTATGGGTCAACATGCGGATCGGATGCATCATGTCTGATAGGTTTGGAAGGAACCGATTGAGATAGTTGACCATACCATTCAGTCGGGATTGTGCTTTCACATCTTCAGGAGCTGGCAATGAGACTATAGCCTTCACCTTCTCAGTGTTTACCTTGAGTCCGCTTGATGTTAGCAAATGTCCGTGAAAAGTGACCTCTTTTTCTCATAAAGCCACTTTGTTGCGCGACAGGTGAATTCCTTGATCGATATAGCGCTTCAAAAACTCCTCCATGTTTCTGTCATGATCCTCCAAAGTTTTTCCAAAAATTAGCACGTCATCTGCAACACACGTGACTTTTTTCAATTTATCAAGTGCCTGGATTAAACGCTTTTGAAAAATTTCGCTGGAAACCTTCAGTCCGAAAGGCAAACGCAACCAACGAAAACGTCCAAAGGGGGTTTCCAAATGTGGTCAAGTAGCTGGACTGCTCGTCCAGTTCCAATTACCTAAAGGCTAGACTCAATTCTGGCAGAACGTCATCGATGGTTGGTAGACAGTAATATTATCTTCGAAGTACCTTATTCAATGGCCTGGGATCGATACACAAACGGATGTTACCTGACTTTTTAACATTACAGCAATCTGACTGACCCAATCGGTCGGCTCCTCTACCGAAGCAATCTCGTTGATTCGAACTAGTCGGTCTAAGTCCGCTTTGCACTTATCTCGTATGGCCAACGGAACCCCCCGAACCGGTAACGCAACAGGCACGGCATCGCTAACCACCGATAAGCTAACAGGGCCTGGCATGTGACCGAGAGTCGAATCAAAAACACACGAATACTGGTCAAGAACATCTAAATCGGCTAATTTGTACAGAAATTCATCAAGATTAACGGTTATGAAACCCATCAACTGAATGGCATCAACACCTAAAATGGGTGTTGACTCCTTATCGATCACAAAAAAATCAAGCATATAAATCTTCCCATTCTTAGGATTCGTGACCAGCAGTGTTGCAACTTCGCTAACCTTTGTCGTTGCACCATTCCACATTTTCAGCTGTGCATTTGATTCGCGTATGTTGGCCTCCTTGACGCAGCCTGATGATATGACATTGACTGATGCATCGGAGTCCAGCTGGCATTTCCGTCTTGTATCTTCTATCAGCAATTCTGTGTAGATTCCTTTCTGTCTTCTTGATCCGTTGAGCCGGTTTATCAATTCGCTATCATCTTCGTCGACCCGACTGACCGTAGGCGATCTACATTGTCTGGCGAAATGTGTTCTTTTCCGGCACTTCATGCACGTCTTTCCAAAAGCTGGACACTTTCTGATGAAGTTGTCTTCCACCGCAGAACTGGCACGAAATAATCAAGAATCGTTCTTTGTCCCTGTCCACAGCGTTTAATACCAGGCCGTGGTCCGCGTTCAAAGATGTCATCCTCTGTTCCGTTGCCTCTTCACTAGTGCAGATGTCGATGCACTGAGCTAGCGTCAACTTTGGGATGTTTAACAGTCCTTTCGTCATAACGGAATTCTAAATACCGATGACCATTCTGTCCCGGATGATAGTCTCTCCTATGCACTTGCAGAAATTGCACGATTTCGCCAGTTTCTTCAAAACGGTAACATACTGATTTATCGTTTCTCCGGCCTGTCGATTCCTGTCAAGAAACTGAAAGCGTTCGAACGTTTCGTTTTTTGTCCCAAACAATATTCATCCACTTTTCGAATGTTCACGTTCGGTTCATTGTTGTCCCCTCCGTCCTTGATGGTTAAATTTCCCAGACTTTGTCGTCCCCCATCTCCGATTGCATGTCGAAACATAGCCAGCTGATATTCTTTACTGATCTCTGTAAGATTGACCAGCAAGCAAAAGTCTTCGTATTTCTCTTTCGATAAAAACCATTTGTCCGCAAGTCTGTTCGTGCTGTTCACATCCAGCGGTTCGGGCGGAATAATCGTCAATGCGTTCGTCATTGTGTTCCTTCTGTCAACTGCAGTTTTCTTCTTCTCATCTGACACCATGTTGTGAATCGCTACTTTCCGGAACGAAAGCAATAGTCAGCCTTCGTGGAACAAAGCAAATCTCGGTTTGTTGAGTTTTTATTGGTTATTTTATAGACTAGATGCATCGGTAAAATGAAAAATTACAACTGGTGTTGACGCTCTCGCTTTCTCATTGGTCGGCTCGACTCCGCTTGAAGCTCGTTTGTTTCAACGCGTGACGCACTTAAACAACTTGTTTTACTCCGGTGCTCGTTGTAACAAAATCCGATACTGGAGCAGCGTGCCGTGCTGATTGGTCCCCGCGCTGACCTACAAGTCTGTTCGTGTTTTCGACAGTGAATAACCGTAGACTTCTGCGAATCAATGGTTGACTTCGTATCGATGCTTTCGTCCAATCCAATCCCTTTACAACCAACTTCTTAGAAGTTATTCGGCAATTATGCCTTCTCGAGTAGTCGCAGCTACAGTCTGCCGTCACATTTCGGAAATTCTTCTGAAAAGGATCAAGAGTGTCAGCCAGGTCGAGTGGTTCACTCAGAAAAGCCACACTGTTGCTGAAACATCCTACTCCGTGACGTCTGTCAACCGCTGCTTAACCTCTCTGGAATTGCATCACCGATTCACGTTAGCCTTCCGAAATGTAGTTTGTCGGGGAGGCAGAAAGAGGTGGCATAAAAAGATCTGGAAAAGCGTCTAGTGTAAGATCACCTGGGTTTGAAATGTGGACCGTAGAATAGAGTTCAATGCAGTACATACACTCAACGTTCAGAAGACAAAGCTTCATTCTCTGATAATTCGTGTATCAGTCCATGGCACAAAGTTAATTAATTGTTGATACGGAAAGCAGCCATTTCGTCATTACAGAAAATACTTTGACTGTGGTATGCATAAGGATGCATGGAGTTACTGATCATTGCATTACATGCACAACCTGAAGGGACGATACGGCCAACCGTTCGCTTTTGACGTCGGATACGAGCACGGTGCTCCGAGAATAGCGGTCTACTGTTTCCTTGACGCTAAACACTTGATGTGAAGGAACTGACAGTGATGTTCTGATTTCGTCGACAGATCGTCAGGTGATGGTATATTGAGAGTAATCTAAAGTTTAGCTAACAAAATTGGAAACACAGGATTAACCAATCTTGTTGAAGCACATATTTCTGCCTTAAGATCTCGGTGACAAGTCTCACAACTCCCAAAGTCAACTCTTGTGCATCCGTCCGTGTTACCTACCCTGATCATACTTGCAAGCAAAAGCAGTGACAGACGTCTGAGTGCTAATGACGACTGTCGAATGGCGTTGAATCCGAGGCTGAAACGGCATGTGGCTATCATAACAGAACAGGGAGATTTTGTGAAGTCCGTGCATTCTAACTGCTTTTTCACCATAGATCTTGCTAATTTCTACCTGATACTGTTTGATGTCTGATTCAAAGCTACTGACGGCAACTAATAAGTCATAGGAGTTTTCCAATATACTTTCAACGAATTGGAACCCCTTGGGTTCATATTTGGACCTACTGAGTACAGACGAGCCTCAATGCGACGCTGTTCCCTGGCAAATGTGAGGACGCTTACGGATCAAACCAGCCTACTGTCTCTTGATTCACACTGTTACAGATAGGTCTCAACTGCGTTTTATGACGCTTATATAGACCTAGGCCTGCAGTGAACTGTTAGGAAAAGAGTCAGCGGAAGACAAAGTGTTTGAGACAAGGTGATCGGCCGAAGTCACTATTTTGAGGAGTGAAAAAATTCAATTGCAACTAACTTTGAATATGGGCGTGAACCCAACTGCGTCTTGTCAGGTATGTTACAAGCATACCTCAGTATGCAATAGTCAGTTGAAGATCGGCAAAGGTGAACGGTTGTAACTTGTTCCAGTCTATCAAAAGTTTCTCTTGGATAAATACGCTGAAGCGGCACTTTGTTGTCCTAAATGTGTTTTACAGCACTCCCACCTCTGGCTCGTATCCAACAGAAGTCCAGTTTTGTCATGACTGGATCTCCTCGAACATTAGCAAATCCGCCAAATTACTCACCACCATATACGTGCACCATTTCTACACCTGGAATATTCAATGGATCATGCCTTTACAACAGATGTGTTCAAGACCGTACATACTCTGAAGGCAAATGAGTTTTAATAAGTCAAATAATCCCTTCAATACAACAACCTCAGCTAGCTACTCTGGAGGAGGCTGGCCAAGCATTAGTTGAGCATAAAGATGTCCCATAATCAAGTGTGGAGCTTGTGGCGAATCCCATACGCATAATCAACTTTAACGTCGGCATGTCCACAAATATGAAAATGAGAAGTCAAAGTTGCAAACAGCCGTTTACGGCAATTAACATCAGGCATGTACAATTGCATTGGATTCGTTGAACTTTCATGTAAAACAAAAATGTGGTTATACGTAATGGTAATAGACATACAAACTGTGGATGACTGTCAACCCGAGTGGCAGAGACACTGTGAATGGCTGCGGGGATTTTTGCTACTTGGGTAGCAACTTGTCGACAGATTTGTCCGTGGACCGCGAGTTGAGAGCGCGTGTGGCAAAGGCTAGCGCTGCGTTCGGACGTCTTGAAAGACGTGTCTGGAAGAATCACAGCCTGAAGATGGCCACGAAGCTGTGTGTCTACCGCTCAATGGTGCTGTCTATACTGCTGTACGGCAGTGAGACGTGGACATTGTATCAGCGGAACGTGAGCTATTTGAGCCGTTTCCATGTTCAGTGTCTGACGCGCATCTTGGGTATCTGGTGGTCGGACATGATTCCGAACACTGAGGTACTGCGGCGAGCGGACATGGACGGGATGGAAGCCATGTTGATGCTGAATCAGCTGCGTTGGCTCGGTCACGT
>QNGE01000793.1:184048-198977 GCA_008508345.1 Paragonimus westermani | reverse complement strand
TCAAACTCTACAACCCCCAACTGTGCTTCTAAAAGAAATTCATACAGGCCCTACACCTCCCGTGACCAACCATATGCAAACCGTCTGAAACTCAGTTGCCCAGTCACCCCAGCAACACGTTATCACACACCAGTCACATGGTTCATCTAAACTCAACACACACGGTTGGCGACATCCGATTCGGATTAGTCTGTCACAGTGACCGAAGCCAAAGGACGCCTGCGCTTAGCCATCACTGCAATTGGCTTGCGCTGCACCAATTGCAGTTCCACCAACACACCACATATCCAGTGTAAACCCGAAGGAATAAGACCGGGAGGTATGCCAGTGGAGCTTTCGGACGCCCACCCGAATCGTATTCCTCCAGGCCGTCGCACACACACACACCTAAACCCACCACCACTCGGGTAGACAGTCATTCACAGTTTATATATCTATTACCACTACGTGTAAACACATTCTTGTTCTGCATGTGAGTCCAATAAATCCCATGTAATTTTACATGCCTGATGTTAATGGCCGAAAACGTCTGTTTGCAAACTTGGCTTCTTATGAATAACCTGGGAATAATGAGGAAATATGCAAATGTCACCCAGGTTTGAAAATTTGTCCCAACAAGATAACGGGTCAACTGAGCTCATCCTTCTTACTATTCATTATCGAATCTTCTCAGAAAACGGATACACGTCAACATACATAGATTTGCGGGTCTAATTGATCAATTCAAGCTGAACGTCACCATTAGACCGTTGAATCATAGCTCAGCGAAAAAGTTAAATACTTTGAGACAATTAGTTGGAGTTCTATTTCACGTTTAATAGCGGTTTTCAAAATAAAACATGTTTGAAAGTAATGATCGATGTGCATAATTTTGCACGGAGATGCTGTAAACAGAAGACAACTTCCAAGCCGCACGGAACGGTCAAATTTTTTTCCCACCCGCTGATTTTCTGCGCCACCATTCACTCTGTGCTGAGTTTTTGTGTTGTCAGTATGCAGCAACAACAGGAAGTTAGCAAGTTACAGGGCGTCAAGCAGGAGTAAAATGGACGATAGTGATCGTAGAATACGATCCCACGGTACATCGCAATTTACCCAGTTCCAGTCGAAGGAAGCTCCGTTGACCTTCACATAAAGTGAAGCCCTTTGAAGTACTCGATTTGTAAGATGAGACCTAACTGTGAATAGTCAAGGCTTCGGCTAGATTCAAAACAGTGGCAAGCACAGCATGCCTCAACTCGGTAAGTGCTCCACCAGCTGAGCTACGAAGCCATACCAGGAGTTTGGAAACTTCACATTTGGACTCTGTTACATGTTCCTGCCTGAGCAGTCGATCCCCTAAGATATTTGGTGGATTCCATATGAGACAGAGTGACTGGTGGGTAACTGGGTCCAGATGTGAAGTTTCCGAGCTCCTGATGTAAATTCGTAGTCCAGCTTGAGGATAGTTTGTGGCTTTGGGGCATGCTGCGCTTGTCGTTGGTTCGAATCCATCCGAAGCCTTAATTTTTCACGGTTGGTTCTCGTCTAAAATCAAAAATCTGACACACTACTTATTAGTACTACTCGACTTGTGTTTGCTTCTACCACGATGGATTGTAGCTAGTCCTTGATAGCTGTCACAACAACTGGCTGGCAATTCAAGCTTAGAAACAAGCAAGCAGCTAAATAGACTAGAATAAAAGATGTGTTCGCCTGATCGAGTGCGACGTCGTGATAATGTTCTCGTTAAAAGAAAAGTTGTAGAAACGGAATTCGTTGATTGATTATTCTGCACAGACTTTACTGCACTTATTGTCCTACGTCTCGTCGCTAGTGGACTGAGTTCTTAAACTGAAAAAGCCACGAAGTGGCCATTCTAATATGTGCCACGTGGTTAAAAAGTCATACACTGAAACTCTAGGCCGTGTGTGTCATTTCCCAATTTCATGACTTCCCCATCAAAGTATATCGCTCTATTTTACGTCGGCGTATCGCACTGCCAGTTTTTCTAACCATAGATTTGTGTTTTTAAAAAGGTAGACTGTATGAGTGATTCAACACGAGAGGAACCTTGCGTCTCCTGGACACCCCATTAGTGATTCGTAACAGTTAGTGACCGATGAGACTAGTCTGAAAAAACATAGGGTTTATAAATAGTATTGGAATAGCGATAATCTCATGGTAATAATTCGAATAATAATTAGTTACTAATTGTTTGACTGACTACGATGAATGGCTAACAGTTTGTCAGTCCTCAATTCAACACATTCCAAGGTTTTTTGGTGTTAATTGATATCCCACTTTCACTGGCAGGGCTCCTCTTGTGGAAAATTAATGTGCGCACAAACGAACCCGAGGTCACGAAAAAGGTTGTTTCCGCCTCTTAGGTTACAAGCGTTGAATCGACCAAGCTATGGTTTCGACAATGTTTTAAATGGAACTTTCTAACTCATGCTTGCCGAGCAAATGCATAAGGAATTTGAACTACTGAGCTCTATGTCTGAACCGAAGTTTTTCGTAGGCTGAGAAAGATGTAGAAATCCGAGCCTGTAAGTGCTTGGTTCCTATATCAAGGACAGGCCGACTCGTTACCAGTCGATGATCAAGTGAACTGGAAAGAAGGTTCTCTGTCATCTGCATCAAAAAGAAAACCTTCCAAAATGGACAGTCGTTTTCTCAATCAGCCTCGAGTAATTTTTGATAAGTGCAGGTAGTCTAGCTGTTTTGTGAATCTCTAGTGTATATCAAACAGCAGTGTTTTAACCTCATCTAAAAGTGAAGAAACCGAGAGTAACAAACATTTGCTAAAAGTATACAGTAGTTTGGTAACTTTGTCCAGAATGTGTATTTACGAGACAGCTTGAACATTACCAGCTCATGGAAACCAAACGTTTGGTAACAGCCCAATTGATGGTTCTGTTGTTTGGAATACATTCACATCGCACAACTTCTGCTGTTCGTCCGTGCCACGGGCGACAAATTCCGACTAGTGTAAGTCCACATGAACATGACGGTGACCTGCGCATATGAAATATGCCTTACTGGATAACCCAAGCAATAAGACATGAACATAATCTCCTTGAGGCCAGCGAAGAGCACGTTCGAGACCATTGTGTAAATCGGTTTGTTCCATCAAGCTTATATCTTTTTTGACCTTACCTGAATAATTAAAAGCGTGAACGTCAGCATCTCGTTGGACAACGATCGTATTTACATATGGGTAGTTGGTTTGTCTAAACTGGTAAGGCTGGATTGTCTGTGAATTCTTGGATATTCGTTCGGTTTTCCTCCACCCCCGTAAACCGTTTAGATACCCATGCACATAGACATGTTAAATATCCATCTACCTAAGCCAATTAACAAAGGATTGGAAAAGACTGTGACCGCATCATGGGTAGAAAAATTGACTGCAAACAGCTGGTCTTGTCGGCCACCAACGAAATGATGTACACCTAGACTACAATCGAGCAGTCGTTTTGGGATCAGAATTACACTGGTACATGTGAGTTGACCACTGGGAAGTTTTTCACAGACTGAGTTCAAATATGGCGCTCTAGTTCAGTTTTTAGCATACAAAACTACTTCGATTACTGATGAGTAGTCGGGGATTTGGTTTATTTTCAAGTTGATTATCACTCACATTTGATCGCAGCGTTCGCATTCACATAGACTTTCCAGCCAGCCGGTGTTTTTCGAAAACAAGCACTAGACTCGAGTTGCGCTCTCATTAGAGCTCGTCAGTAGTGCATATCCTTGCCACGACCGGGATTTGAACTCCGGACATTCCAATCATGAGGCAACCGTGTTAACCACTGCGCCGCCATTGACCTCACATTAGGCACGACCGAATTATCACATCTGAACGCTCAACCACTCTCGCTTGTGAGCAATGATCAGGTTGCCCGATCGTCGAGTTCAATTGGCTGCACCCAAACACAGCGGTTTTTAGCGTTATCTGTTTAGTGGATTAATATTCCATGAGGCCGAGTGTTTCTCCATGATAAGAGTGTGTCCTGATCAAAGGAAACCCGACCGATGTGAGGCACCATAAGTAAAGTAATGTTACTATTTAGAACAGTCAACACAGGTATGAGATCATGGGGAACACCGAGGTCTCTGCAATACCCCAATCTTTTGTTTGATACTGCTCTGTATACCCAAAATTAAGCGGACTACCACGTTAATCTTGCTTCCAGCTTGCGACTATCATCACGCGCCCTTCTTACAATGCTGACAATCACACTTCGAGGTAGGTAAAATACTGCCCATAAATGATTCTAACTAAAAGAGAAAAAAATCAGCGTCCAACTCCTGCCAACCAACCCAAACAGTTCAATCATAAATACATTGTTTGGGTTCACGGTGTGTATAGACCGCTGGTTAGATCAATTTTGAATGGTATTAAGTCTTTATTACTGCGTGTACTTAAGTACCCTATCAGTGGTTAGCACAAGTCGTCTGGGTAACATGTCAACCAAATCCGCTGACTTTATCAAGTTAAGTCACCTTTGCTATATCCCCTATAGAAAACTTGCTCAGTGTCCTTATTTTTAACCCTCCCGTAACAATTATAAGGGTTTTTCACTGAACGGCGTCGTCCATGTACCTCAGTAGCCATTTGGTGGGGGCTGGTTTGAGATGGGTACTGGTGTTTTCAGTCAAGAACGTGATCGTCAGAAACTGACACAGATAGCACATACTTCAATACCTCCAAAGCAAACGCTTGTTTATCCGTAACAATAGTCCCCAGACAGTGCAGTTATCATAGGCATGCTCACATACAGAAAACACCATTTCCTGCTCGAGTGCACCCTACCGTTTCATCTTTTAGTCTCTCGCGGTTGTTTCAGTGCTTCAATGCATGTCACCGTCTGGCTACTCACAACTGACAAAACGTGACTGCTCACCCTTAATATATCTTAGTGTATTGCTGGTAAGGTTTCAGTAACAAAGTTGCTGAGTCATATTCCATTTTCACGTCAGCTGTGTTGGGTGTAGATCAGGATGTCGGCTATCAGAAGAACGTGAAAACTGTTTACGAATTTTTGCATGTACACCTGTAGAGTAACATGCTTGAACAAGGTAGATTCCGTCCGACAAGAAAGTCGTACGTTTTCTTCTTACAAGGTCTACCTTAGTTCATAAAATTATTCCGCTTGTTACACCGGGAGGTTTATTCCGGCAAAAGAAGTACTCGGTGGACAAGATTCTCTACTTCATAACGGACTATTTTGAATAGAAGTGTTTTTTCTGAGTCTCCTGAATGGTGATCATTGTATTACTTCATTTCACTCTTGGCTTGTTGACCACCACCTCTCTGCCGTCCATGCTGCCCACTCAGTCCTTCATTTGAGAATGGAACATTTGTTTTATGTTACGGTCAGTTAATATCAAAAAGGGGGTAGACTACTTTACTTAACTGTAATGCTTCCGTCGGTTCACAGAATAAAATCAAACAGCCAATTTTTTTTTGTCACCCTGTAATTAAGAAAACATCCACGACAGTCTCAGAAGGGGTTAACAGAGGTTTTTGCAAAAGGCAACCTGCAACCCCAGTGATCACGACCCGGTGATTTAGTGGATAACTGTTCGGACTACATTGTGTCACATCTTCGAGGGTCGTGGGTTTGACTCACCGAAAAGCGTGATGCTGACGAGATGCAGCTAGTGTTGTGGGCCAATGTAGAAGATCAGCGCATGCGGTACGTGTTCCAACACCATAACAAGCAAAACACTTAGCTGAATCTAACACTGATCCAGGGACTGCATCGTGACCATTGCCAAGTTCACGTATAAGGAAAACGTCATTTCTCACCAGAGTGCCTTCCAATGTTCCCCCTTGTATTCCCCCCCAGTTACTCAAAATCCGAAGACAGCTCCGCTCGATTGTTGTGTAGTGGTGTGAGTATTAGAGTGTGATCGTTGGTCCTCACTACACTAGGACGGAACTACTGGCAACCACTTCACTGATGGTCACTGGAACCAGTTATTTGCAAAAAGATTCTGCTGTTCGCTGAAATTGCCATCCATCTGAGCTTAAACGTGTTCAGTTGACGCGAAGCCGGTTGTATAACAGACAGTTTCGTTGTGAGTAGTATACTACTCACAAGTAGTGTATTACCCACATGGGGACATTCAGGAGCAAAAGGACAAGCCCGAACACGACGGACAAGAAGAGACTATCGAAACAGTGTGTACATGATGTGTGAGAACTTTCGCCAAGGCGAATGACAACGTACTGTCACCCAATGTGTGTGAGTGCACGTCTGTCGTGCAAATGAGTGTACACGTTTGTGGTTTAGTTTTTGACGACCTGTACGGAAGTTTGCGCAACAAACCAACTTGCTGGCCAAACGTCCTTTGCAGACCCAACAATGCCTGTCTACTGTGATGTTGTGATACGCAGAATTTGGGACTTCGAACAGCTCTAGGAATCGTACGTGAATTGAAACCCCCCACGCAAGTAATAAGAAGACCTGGTACTAGCAGCAGTAAGCAATTGTTGTTCATGAATTGAGACGCCGAATTTATGGATGTACAGCAGTATTGAAGAAATCACAGTCTGTCATTAGCTGATTTCATTAGCACGTGCAACATCATAAACTGTATGTTAATTGGTGGAATACGGGACAGATGAAATGGCGAATAACGGAAGACGCAACACTGAGACCGTTTTTCCAATCCTGATGTTGTATCTTTAACGCGATATTTGGATTGGCCGTTTGTCAGATCTTCTGTTGTGTCTGGGTTTGGATAATCGGTGAATCAAGATTTCCACCACAGATGTTCAGAACAATGTGAGTACATTCTATAACGTACGCACTTTGCCCATAACTCGATAAGTGTAATGTATCGCACTGTCTCTATGGTGCTTAACAATCCACCGAAAATGCAGAGACAGTGTGGTACAACATAGTAAGTGTAAAAGTTTTTCATTATTTTTGTGGTGTTTGTAGGTGTACGTGTTAATGTATGCAGGCTCCAATATAAGGGAAGGTAGTAATGGGATTTGAATTTCAGTCAAACTATCCTTGTACGTCCACACAATGTAGCGTTTTCAAGGTGCGTGCGGTCGCTGTTGATGGCGGTGGATCCTAACTAACCGACCACAGCTGAGCACCAAAGAAACAGCAACGTGTCATTCTAACTAGTCAGCTAAGCTTGAAGATGGTAAGTGCACTGGCAAGTATCAGAACCATGAAGCGGTTTGAATAAACTTTGATTATGGATTTTGGCCACCTTTAGGGGTTTTCATCCGGAACGTTAAGGAAGGTTTATGGAGAAACGTATGAAACAGACTGACCAAACGCCGTCGTCTTTGGAGTATTTGGCGATTAGCTTATGAGTTCCATGAATGAAAAGCGAACCAGCTTCAGGTTTCTAAGCCGACAAGAATAACTAGTCCAAACCGATCATGTCGCGAATGCTAAACTGTACTGAACATACAAACGAGCACAAGCCAACACATTTCATATACTTCAATAGTACAGATGTCTAACTATAACGCTGAAAACGTTTACACGTAAAGCAGTGTGATGACTGAAAACAGGCGACAGTAATCGGAAATGTACCTAGCTCAGACCCAGAGCTAGTTTCTACGCAGTAGTATAAGATAGCATGTAGCTAACGAAATCGTAATGTAATCAATATCTGTACGGTGCAATTATTTATGCAGGAAAACAACAATAGTATACAATGTTCGGCCACGAATTGCAATCACTATACCCTCCGCAACTCACATGAAAGCTCTTTTGTCGTGGTGATGTCGTTGCTTCTTCTTCACACACTCAGAAGCTCTTGTCTGCGGCGGCTCGATTGCAGACACTTCTTCAATAACTGAATCCAAATCTGAAACAGACTCAGAAACGGAATTTACAGTTTCAGAAGATTCAAGAGACAATGAAATAGAGAGCAGCACTCTTAGTGTTACACAACACGGCTAGTTCTTTATTCTCCAGGGTCTTACATTCTGAAGTTGTTCACAGACTGCTTTGGCAGACTCGTTAGTAACAACTTCTGTCGAAGACTAAGGGCATTGATTCCTGCAATTAATCTCTCTTAGTTGAATCCACAGTTGATAGCCGAAATTTCATTTTTGCTGCTTGAGTAGGAAGTAGAAGAATAAACGCACGGACTCGTTGCTTTTCGTTTTCCGCAGCGCTGCAAATTTGACAAGCTGAACGTGCTTGAGCAGCAGATGTTTCAAAAAATCTTACAGCAGTGACGGAGATGAATCCGGGAACGCAAGAATTTTAGTCATTCCGTAGGCATCCTTGCCGATGACCATGATGAAATGCGCCGTTTCTTTTCACACCCATATAGTTACGGGTACTACACCAAATCTCAAAGCGTTCCAACTAATCCTTGATTTCCCGTAAATTTGAGTGTATATTATGAGTTTCTAAATTACAGAAACCCGTCGTATAAAATATCTCGCCCGCGACGCCAGTTGTGGTGACTGAAAATAGGAAACGTACTTAGCTCAAACCCACAGCTAGTTTCTACGCAGTAGTATACGGCAGCATATGTAACATGCAGGCCAGCCGCTTCCGCTCTGACTATCCGTGGCACTTGTGGACCAAATTTGGGGCAATGCGGAGGCACCGGGGAACAGCGTTCTTCCGAAGTAAGGATTCCAACAAAAGTCCTGTAAAAGGAGACAATATGAACAAACACGAACCAAAGGCCCAGTAAGCCATGCACACGACTTACACAAACGCAAACTAAAACGGCACCGACAACACAGCAGCATGCCCCGTTACACAACTCAAACTCAATCCCTGCGCGCTCGTTGGTTTCGGTTGCGCGTTACACGTGTTGGCCAACGGAATCGTAATGTAGTCTGCATATGTACAGCGTAATTATTCATGCAGTAAAACAACAATAGCGTACAATGTTCGACCATGAATCACAATCACTACAAACAGTCGTTAGCAAAACAGGGTGATGTGCCAGGGTACTGTTCTGAATGAGACAAGGTCAGAAACTAAACTCACCATTTATAACACGATCGCATTTTTTGAGATTTCATGTGTCAAGTGGAATCTTTAACAACGGTTTGAGATGACTAAGAAAACGAGAATCAGTGAAGCCGCAAGGACTTTTCTTAACAAAAAATGTTTTTGCTGAAAATCTGCCCATTATCCAAAAATTGTTACAGAATAGACAGACACGCGTCTGGAACTGCAATTGAATTGTATAGAATCTTGCAATGTCATAACGAATCAAGGGTGACTGAAGGATTGGGTTAACACCTGGCTTATGTGATCGTGATAGAATGTGCAGAAGTGAATTTATTCTAAAATACAAACCGTGGTAGGACAGATTAATGAAGTGATCCCCCACAGTGTTCGTCATCCTTAAGTCAGAACAATTCGTTTTCCGTTATACATTATCCATCCAGACAGCAAAGCCGAAAGCAATTTCTCACATAATTACATTAAATAATTTCGAATTAGAAAGCAACAGGGTGTTCAGACTGACATAAGCATTTGAGAAGTGAGTAACAAAAGGCCATGGATAACGTGGAATCTGAACTCATTACTTCTCACAAAATTTCCACTCCTCTCTTTCGAAAGAAACGCTGAACTGGAATTTGACCTTTGTTGAGACTTGTTAATCATGTACTGCCTTGCCATTGCAAAAAATTGACCTTCGACCACGTTTCCATAAGGCAACCTTGTTGACCCCTGTACCACTGACTTCACAATGAATAGCTCTGAGTAATATTCGATACATATTTACTACTGCCTGTGGGTATGCGAAAACTGCAGGCAGTAGCGACTGGCGTTCAACCTGTATTGACTAAAATCCATCACAATTTATCAAACCTTTTTTTTTCACCGCACACACAGATTGCGTAACCGACTTCTGATGGCTTCCACGGTGGCTAGAGTATAAAATTCGACTCCTTCGGATTGACACTGCTGGTGGCATGGAAACTTACCACCACCAATACTCGGTATCCTAAGTCATTTGGACACCCCCAAAATTGTACTCGAAACGGACGTCATCCCATCTTCGGTCAGCCACATGGGGTGGTGTTTACCCACTCAGAGAGAAAGGCGCCTGTCTATTCGACGGATGAAACCTGCTCCGTTGTAGTCAGTGAATTAGTGAACATAAAATAAGGTACCATGCACAAGTAGAGTACTTTGAGGTTGTACGTAAGTGGGGGGTTAGGGCTGAGTGAGGTTTATGGTTGTTACTTATCCTACGAACCACATATTTAGCCAATACTGCTGTATTTCAGTGTCATATCAACCAACTACTTTCGGTACTGTAAATCCGCACGATGACCAATAGTTTTCACGAGACGTGCGTTCCTTGCGAGTTCTCGCTCTGAAAGTGTCACTTTGGCTTCAGCCGTACATTCATCAGGGCTCCGCGTCAAACTACGAATGCGGTTTCTTTCCTAATTGGCGGGAAGGTAATTCATAAGGCGCGTATACTGATCGCTCCAAGTCCGCTCCCTATGAATAACTGTCCGAAATGAGAAATCTGCACGACCTTCGATGCCATCTGTCCCAGACAATTTCATTTAACTTTGTAGGTATGAAATGTGCACTTCACAAAAGGATATGCTGCCACTTAAAGTAAGCCAGTCAGATCAATAGTTCCGTTGATTACATCGATGGTATCGTGTAAGAAGTTCTGAGTTCAACAGTCCAACGACGTTGTCCTAAAAAATATGAAACAGTTGGATTTAGAGACATAGTTTGAGGATTTATAGAGTCAGCTGGGAAATCTTGGTGTTTACTCATCGGGACTTTTATCGAAACACTTCAAAACAACTTTGATTAACACGTGATATCAGTATGTCATTTTCAGGCTGCAGTTCGAAAAGTCTAAATAAACAATGTAACCACGCACTGGAGAGTTTAAAAAGAGCTTTTAATATGTCTTTACTGAAACTGAACGAGGTTGGTATAATAAATTTGGTGAACATTTCAAATTACTTGCAGAAGATGATCGATTTCTTGATTAAATCACCTGACTGCACCGGCATAATAAAGGAAAACGTCACAACCGAAGCGATCGTGAGGCGCATTTCTAAAACTGTCGGACTGTTTGGACAGTTGAGCCTAATTAATCGTACAACAATGTAACGAGTTCGTCCAACTGAAACTGGAATACCGAGACTCTCTATTTCACGAAAGGTTTGTAAGGAAAAATGTCCATTAAGCCCGACTCGTGACTCGCCATTTTGTTCGTTGACACAATAACTAGCAGGACGACGGGAACCCTTGCGAGTGACTAGAGCAGTGCACACAATAATTGTTTTTGTTAAACCGGAACGCATCTCACTGTTAGCGTTATATTGCACAGAACTTAGTTTATTTCTGTAAAACTCTCATTCTATCTTAGCTTCCGCGTTTTTTAAGCTAGCCTCTTTGTGAAAGGAAGCACTGAATTTGAATGACTGTTCTGATTAAGGTCAACGGTAGAGCATATTTTTGTTGACATTCCGGTGCATGTTCTTCAGTAACAACCGTTTGCCCAGTACCGCTACGAACGCTCGGTCACAATCGGCAATGCTTAACGTGAGATCAATAGTGTTATTATAGACAGAGTAACCTAGTGTGTATGTGAACTGTTGTTCGAACACAAAATGTGACAGGTATATGTACCGTCAAAAAACTCAAGCCCGATCAAAATTCGCACACAATCTTTCTTTTCGAAAGGAGCAGGCTGAAATATTTAGTCAAACACAAAAGCTGCAGACAGGTTTAAATGATGTGAAATTGATTTCTACCAATTCCCCCACTATTTGCCAATATTCAAAGCGCCGCTCGACAAATTTTAAACTTTCTGTTAGTTCAGCCTGACCAGAAGTAGTAAACGTGGGTGTGCCAGTTGAATTTAGTGGGAAATTTACCGTGCCTTTTTTTAAGCGGTCAGATCAACTGCGGTCGTTCTGACAACACATCAGCCATTCAGATAACTAATATTGGCAACGTTGATAACATCATCAATAAGTGACGTTTATCAACAACTCAAGTTGTAAAATTTTTAAGACAATTTTCAGGGCATTTAGATTTTAGCTGGTAAGTGGCAGTTGCATAGACTGCGGTTTTCTTCCCTAAATGCTTTTGGTGAGCATAAAGAACAACCACGAGGATCAGCTAAGAATGTTACCAGCTCTGAAGTGCCATTCGGTGAGCCGGACTACGAAATTTCAGCACATTAAACAAGCGTTTTTGATGCATTTCCTTCACAGTTACCACAATCTGCCTGTGCAAGCCTGTCGCTGTCCACGGCGTTTCTGAATGTGGATCACTCTGCTGTTTGTTACTAACTGGTAACAAGCCAACTGATGATATATGGTGAATGACTCCTTTCCTATGGTTTAATCAGTCTTTTCTTTGAAATATATACCACAGACCATTTTTGTCCTCCTAGCCAAAAACTGATCTCAAATGATAGTTCTTGCCTTGAAAGTAACTCAATTGAAAGTAAGTGAAGCAAAATTGGCCATCCTCAATTTCAAAGCGAATTTCTCTCTTTCTTTCTAGCTTTGCACGTCGCTGGATTTTTTGCCTCATTCACGCAGTTTTTTAACCAATTTAAATAACAATTTTCATTTGTCAAAGCAATTCCTGATCGAGAATGGGCTAATCAGCTGATTGTACGCTTTTGATAAGTTTGTCGGTGCGCGTTTTACTGACACTGAGCACACTGCAATTACTCCTTTCGAAATTCTCCATATTCTACTTCGATAATGTTTATGTGGAGAAACTGTTTTTTCCCTCCTCGTCAAACAGTCTTTCTGTGCACGCCGTTGTCTCTAGCCAATTCGGAGGCAAAATACTACTTTCATATACGACTTTACTCCACACTGTTCCGGTGTTAGTGAGATTTATGAACGTCCCACCGAGTGTGCTGTTCGAATGAATGATCGTGCAAAAATAGACAATAGTAAATCATAGCCTCGAGGTCACGCGGCGCTTTAAAAATGTTGTGCACCATCGAGTATTCACAACTGTCCAACAAATTTATTGTTCTGTTCAACAAAATTGTCTTATACTAACCACACTTAACAGCTACCAAGTTGGGATCACAAGAACATCTCACAACATTAAAACAACCAATTTCTAAAAATGCGCAGATTGCTACAACAGAACTGTGAATGCAAAATACATAGTTTCTCTTTCGTTTGGGAAAACTATATCAAATTCAACCAGTAGCCTTCTTTTTTCTGTAAAGATGAGTCACTCAATGCAAATCTTGTGCATTACTTTGGGAAACATGGAGTCGTTTGAAAAGTGTAATAGCAACGTCAGCTGTACTTAGTTCAAGTCTACAGCCAATTTTCATGCAATAATATAGTAAGAATATACTAATAATAATATCACAGTATTTTGCTCAGCACTATATAAGGGTTCATTATTGTTGCAAATCCTTGAAAGAAAACGCTGGATCGTCCACGATATTGCAGTTTACTTGGTAGAAAACGGACTCTCCCTCTTGTCATGATTAACACAGAAAACCTTGGCTCCGAAAATAACGTGAATGTTTCGATAAACTGCTCCAAAGGTGGGTTAAGGATGTAACTTTCTTCCGTTCGAACAACGGAGGTATTTATATGGCGCACAGCGACCTACAAACATTGTTGAGTTAGAAAGTGGAAGGACATTTACTAATAACCCTCGACAGTTCATGACGTTTCCGTTTATTCTGGATAGATAAAATCGTTTTTCCCGAGTAAGAAGGCGACTTTTCAAGAAAAAATGGATTTCCTAGCAAGTATATATGCAGTTAAACCGTGATGATATTAAGTTTACCAATACTGTGCAATCAGTACTTCCACCACAGTTTAGATGAAAGTCACTTTACTGATGAAGTTGATTCTGGTTAACAAGCTGAATGGTGCTCGTTTGCACCGGCACATATGCTGCAATATCCTCGATAACAGAAGTGAATTCTGAAACGGACTCAAAACCAGAATTGTTAACATCACACTGTAAATCCATAATGCAAAGTAGGTCGCGTACAATTTGCTGAACATGTGCGTGGTGAACCACATCAACTAAATCGGGTATTCGGCACATGTGAGCACCCAGGTCGCTCAGTGCTACCCCACTAGGTTGTCGTCTTTGGTTGTCACAATGTAAACACAACTTCGGTGGATTCCGGAATAAGCATCTTGGTTCTTAAAACACGTAGTTTAAATAGCTTAACTGGGCATTTTGATGTTGTTTTATGTGCTTCATTCTTGTATTGTATCAAAATATAACCAACACTGTTGTCCAACTCAGCAAATGTAGGCACTTTTCAAGGTCCTTAAATTGTTTAAGTGTTTCGAAAATATCCGTCGAAGTTATGAGAACGACAAAGTAGAGAACAAGACTTGTTTTCCGTGTTTGATCATCAGGCTAATTAAAGAACAATGAATATGAAAACAGTATCTAGAGTGAGTCGCAAAAGTGGTCCATAGAGGCTATGGAAGGCATGTTTGTTATCAGTTACGCAATCACTTTTCTAGATCGTGGGCTTGATTGATTGTGGGCCAGGGAAGATTGTGTTCGTATGAACTTCTTCTGAGCGCAGAGGTCAGGGTTGCAAAATCGAATGCTGATGGCCTCGGCAACGAAATGTGTACAGAAAACATACTTGGAGTGGCCAGTACATTCACCTTGACAGTTTCGTTCCGCTAATTTAAAAACAAAACCCCATATGATGCCTGACGGGTACAGCATTGAAATCTTCACCCAGGACACTTTATAAGCTGAGCTAAACTTTCTACAAGTGTTCATGCAGAATAGCTACCCAATGCGTTTCACTCAGAAGGCGATGCAGGCGGTAGAGTTGAAACTTAAGGCACCCTCTGTGAATAAGAAACTTGCGTTTATTAGTCTTCCTTTCAAGGGAGATCCTATGGCCGAAGTTATCTCCAGAAAGCTAAGAAAGTCAGTCGAAACAACCTACCTTGCCGCTCAATTGTGTA
>QNGE01000793.1:173241-183980 GCA_008508345.1 Paragonimus westermani | reverse complement strand
CGCGTCATTAAATGCACTCACTTCACAGACAATTCGGACAAACAACAACATTCACGCCACTAAGCTCGATTAGCCGCCATCTCACCTAGAGTCTCCAACCACCGACTCTGTGAGTCGCGAGGGCCCCAGCCCGGGAGACGAACACGACCCACAGTGGCCAACCGCTTGGTGAACGACTTCATTTCCCTACGCCAGGTCATTATCTGTCCACCTCAAACCTTACACCAGTCGGTCGCAGTGTCAGCGAACAGTGCTCGGTGTGGAAGACGACAATCAATCAAGCCCACAATTTAGAACAGTGATTGCGCAGCTGATAACAAACATGCCTTCCATAACCTTTCCATAACCATTTTTACGACTCACTCTAGTTACAGTTTTCATATTCATTGTGCTTTAATAAGCCTGATGATCAAACACAGAAATCAAGTCTTGTTCTCGATTTTGTTGCTCAGCCGGCTAGTGTTTGCTATTTTTCCAACTTGAAGAACAACCCTTATCGTGGTATCATCAGATGAAAAATTTCATTGAGATCGATTGGAATTATGTGACCTTCAGGAAAGTAGATGTACTTGATATATCAAAACCAACTTTTGTTTAATTCAGTTTAATGTGTATGCAACCGGAAACGTTTATAAATCATAAAATCAGTTCTCAGGTTCTGATCACCGAAGGTGCGATCGATCATGCGGAAGAAAAATCTTCAAAATCTTCACGTACCAGACATCACTGACAGATAGACCAGAATCAATAGAGAGAATTAAGTTTGTATAAGTAGTGGATAGGGCTTCTGGATATACAATTTTACAATGCTCAAGAGTGGAGCAGACGTTTTCAGTAATACCAGTAACAGAAATATGTGTAGGCCTTAAATGGAAAACAGGTCCAAGCTTTCTGTTACAATCGACTTTGATAAAAGTCCCGTACTATTCGTGGTAATAATGTAGAAATGTTTAAGATCAATGTTAATAATAAATGCTAGTACTACAAGCCACATGGAATCAACCGAGACAATAAAATTTACAATAACATCAGTAGAATGAAAATCAGATGAGACGTCGTTCCTCTGTTGAAGTATGGATTAAATGCGTCTTCAAACTAAGGCAGACTGGTTGAATGTGCCCCAGATTTGTAATATTTTGAACTGTGAAACGGGCACGCCACATGGTCTGCAGTTAATCCAATGTTAGATTAAGTTTTAATAAAACGGCGCGGTTCAAATGCTAACTTTTCAAACTTGACCTTTTAAAACGGCGATTTTTGTTTAGTTGCCTACTTCCCATCATTGGTGACATCATGTAGTACACTTGACCGCTAGCTCTAAAATTCTGAAATGTGTTCACAGAGAAATCTAGCCGATAGCAAGCATGCGTCGTTCAGTAGGCATAACTTGTTGGATTGCAGACGATTAATTTATGTAATTGCCCTATTCCCTGAATTTACGGTTGGTCGCCGAAATTATATTATGCAAGTTGGGTTTAAAATTGAAATGTAGATGCACGAATATCGTGATCTTCCTTCTTCGTTAGAGTGTGAAGTTGTTTTCCCACTGCAGTTTGGTTTGTGACAGACTGTACATGTCTAAGCAACAGGTACTTGAAACGGGCCTATGAACATCAAGAAGGAAATTAACAGACATTGGCGCCTTCACAAACAATCACGAGAAAATATAGTGATTCTTTTCTCCTCTTGAGTACTTACGTTCAGTACAGTTTCGGTATCCAATGAAACTGTGTGAATTTTACCATTTTTCAAAGTGCAAAAATTGGTTGTAAAACATTGGTTGACTGCGAGGTTAGATGCACTAGTTTGAGATGTGTAATGTTGATCGTATACGTATTCAGCTCAAACTCAGTACGATTTCTTACGCAGTGATGGTAACAACTAGTGTGCCGACAAAAATGTGTTTCAATTTGAAGTATGTGCAGTATAATTACATATTCGTTTAAACAACAACAGCTCAGAGTTCAGTCATGACTTACAATTACCAGAAAAAGTCGTCAAAAACAGAAGGGAAATTAGAGTAGGATCAAATTAGCCTTCTTAATCCCCTGATGGATTATTTTCTCTCACCCAATTGTATGACATGTGAAATCATTCCTCACCCTTAATCGGATGGTTACAAGTCGATGGGGAACGCCTTTCACGTTTGGGATCACAAACTTCCCCTTCGAAATAGTAAGACTATGTTGAAACCACCGCTGGAGACCATTTAATTTCATAAATGCAATTAATGTTTGATTTTTAGGACGCTCTCATACGCCTACTGGAAAAGGCACCTCGGTGCACACACGGCATGAGTTTGTGACTGAATATAGCATTTCTGAACTATACTGAGCAATTAGGTTCGTCACATTTATCGACTAATTAACCTCCTAGTAAAGTTCACATCAACAAACGTTCGAACAAAATGCAACCTGAGAACTAGCCGCTATGAAAGGTTCAGCCAAATCAACGGGTAGAAGAAGTTTGATCACGACGTTTTCGTGCTGCTTTGGACAACGGGAAAATTTAACTTGATTTCATTACAGAAGATTCTGTCAGGTCTGGTTTATTTGTTATAAGCAGCTATCATTAGAACTGCACGCAGTTACAAATTGTGGGTACCCATGTTTTCCGTACAAATGTTTCTCATTCGCTCTGTACGGATTTCAGCGGACTTCCTTTATAAATGCAGAACTTTTAAAGTAAAGCAACCACAAATCGGGATTTCACCCAGTGTTGTAGAACTGTCATTGCAGTTTTGAAGCTTGAAGGTGAAATTTACTTGCATGTTGGAGTGATCTCATTAGCGTAATGATATGTCCACGGAAAGTTGGTCTAACCTTTCGCATAGCCTTAGTTTCAGTCTCCATTTGTAAGCAACCTGCTTCGCCAGTTTCATTTTGAAGATATTTTGGTAGAGAACGGAACGTTACAGCTTAAATCTTCCTATAACAGACTACATTCACACAACAAACCTGAGCGAAATAGGAACATCGTAGACTTTGGTCTAAAACGTTAACACCACAACACTGGTACAGCGTCCGAGTCAGCACACCGTAAGACCATCTACATGGGAAAAAACCTGAGTTTCATTTGTAGTAATCCAATATTCAACACTCTCTAAATGTACATCCTTCACAAGATTTATTTTGGTCTAAAAGCTTGTTCACTGGTTATTTTTCTATGGGTTTACTGAACATATGCAAGCAAGCTGCTGACCTTAAAAAACTCTTAGACCGTTATGCATGAAGCAAGTAAAAAGTACTGATTTGTAATCAAGGACTAGGTCGATTTCAAGTTGACCATCACTTAAATTTACTCATAAACATCAAACTCAGAGGTTTTCCAGCCGGTCCCTTTCAAACAAAAGTATTAGACCAGGGTTCTGTTCTTATTGCAACTTCACAGTAGTGCACATCCTAGCCACAAGTCTAGTACTTCTTTCCAAGACTGACTGGCCTGAAAGTCTATTTGAACGCGGAGATCTTGAGCAAATATGAATGGTGTTCAACTTAAACTTATTCAAATCTCCGACTATTCATCAGTAATCTGAAATATCACCCAGCCATTTTAAAATGACCGGAGGTTTCGACCTGCCACGGAAGTCCCAATAGTAGGTTTATTGATCGGGGTGGAAAAAAAGTAACTGTATCTCCTATCGAGACGATCGGACAACCTGGTGATTAAAGACAACAGACAGTTGGAGAACATTCATAAATAAGAAGTTGGTAGTGTTTGGTATGAGGTCAGTGACACAGCGGTCAACGTGGTTGTCAAATGAAAGCTTGGCTGGAGTTCTAATCCTGGATTTCGTAATGATGTGCATTACTGATGAGCACTTGCAAGAGCGAAACTCGAGCTTAGCACTTCTTTCCAAAAGGGGCTGGCTGGAAAGTCTATCTGACTGTGAAGGTTGATGAGTGATGTTCAACTTGAGGTAGAATGAACGCTAAACAAGCAGAATGATGTCAACCAGGACAGTACAATTCAAAAAGAACTACTGATGAGTAGTCGGGGATTTGGTTTATTTTCAAGTTGACCATCACTCACATTTGATCGCAGCGCTCGCATTCAGATAGACTATCCAGCCTCAAAAAGAACTAATTGAAGTAAGAAACGAGACTCAACGATGCCTTATTAAGTGCATCACAAGAAACCTCAGTAAGCGACAAACAAGAAGCTGATTGTGGACAACTTTGGGTGTTTTGAGACCAGCCCAGGTTTAGTTGATAGTTTCCATCAGGCCAGTTTTTACAACAACTGAGTGCTTCAACTGGTCACACTGTTACAATAATCTCTGGTAACGTTTTTAGGAAGGCGGAAATTCTAAAGCCGATTAAACGATGTTTGGAAGCCGCCTCCACAAGAGACAGTTCAGCTGATTATCCAGTTTCAGATGAACACTCCAATGACAGTGGGTTTTGCTAAGTTCGGCCCATTTTGTAGTGGTCCAGGTAGATTACGAACAATGCTGCATGCAAAAAATTGGTCATGACTTATGTTTCGGTGGAATAAGGAAAATTGACTCAATCTGTTCGGGCACCTCAACAATGCAAAGTTACCAATCCGTCTTATCTCCATCAGAGGCAACTGGGGAGATTTATCTTACTAAAAACGGCTGGGTATTTTGAATGTAATATGGCTACATCTACGAGTTGAGCATCAGGAAAGGGCTTTCCATGTAAAACTTTCACGGCATTAAATTTAGCAACACAGTCATAGGATTAACTTTCTTGATAACAGAAAAGTGGTTGGAAAAATAGCCTGGACTCACTTGAAACAACTGTTCCAGGACTTGTTAGAAATGTTGTAGTAATCAATTTGGTGCCCCCAAAGTGGTATCAGGTACGGGGTGAGTGAAGATAATGAAGTATCTTGATCTACGACATAGTAAATGAGTGGCATCTATCAGGAACACAACAGTAAACAATTCAAACTTATCAACAGTTGTGGTGTCAACTTACAGTAGTTGTGATAGATGACACATTGTATGGTTCCCATCAAGAGTCAAATAGACAGCCGTTTTATTCGAATGGGACTTCATCCGACTTCTTTGCTGGCAAAATACCGGACAGAAAATATGTTGGTGGCAACCACATGACGGGGAAAATCTTTGCACTAGGCAAAACTCTACAAAAAGGAAGCCCAGTAATTTCGCTGTTGGATGAATAGCTTTTTTCTCAGTCGGCCGAGTTTGGCTACTCTTATCGAACAGTGAATAAAATGTTCTCGACGTGATTCTCCTTTGTACTCCGTGCTGACTCTCAAGCCTTCTTGGGAAACGGATCGGGTAAAATAGCTTAGGTGACTGTTATTGATTCCCTTCTCATAAGCCTTCGATAGTAAACAAGGGGCACATATTTGGCGGGCTGGTTGCAGCTATCAATTTTAAAACCACTGAAAAGATGTTGACTCTTGTTCCACGACACTGTGTTCTCGCAGAATTGGGAAGTCAAGGTCAAGACCTGGAAGCTGATTATCACGAAGCACTGTGATCAACTGAAGTGTAATGTGGGTAGCTGGTGCCAAATTCAAGAGGTTGGAAGTAAAGTTGTTGAGGTTTTGCTCAAGAACAGCAGTTGTAGTTAACCGACAGGAAAATACAGGCTGGCTTATGGTGTTGGTCTCTACATTGCTAAACATATAGGACCCGTGCCAAAGTTTGGGATGAAATTTCGGTTGAACGCACTGAGTGAGAGGATATGAATGACTTGGTAAATACTGCAGAAATGCTGCTGATGGTCAGTGGTGCCAATGCTACTTGGTAACTAGCCTTCAGGGTGTTTACTTTTATAAATGAATACAAAAACCTGTTCCTTTTAGATTACTGATGAGTTTAAACTACATGAACGTATTACCAGTTCATTTATCTAGGACAATAAACTTTTCTCGAGTTGTGTACGCATGATCTGATTAGTTGACGCATTTATCATAAACAACCTAGCAATCTGAACGAAACTCGCGTAAGTTTACGTTTGAGTGTTTGTATATGACCATTCAGTCATGCTTATCGTAAGGTTACTGACACTATTGCCGTTTCACAACCACGACGGCTAGGATGCAAATTCTGGTTCTGATGAAGATATGCACCACTGATGACAGCAACCTGAGTTTGGTGTTTCCTTTTGAAGTGGGCTAGCCAATAAGCTGATTTGAATGCAGGTGGTTACGACTGGGTATTGTTGGTGTTCGTTTTGAAACATTTCGATTTCTACCGTAAATATCGCTGACCAAAATTAGCACCACCAATCACGTAGCAGAGTAGCCTCGATACCCCATTCAGACAACCCGTCCTGTTCATTACTCCTATCGAACTTTGACAAATACAACAGATGTTGTGATCTGGATACATGAAGGTCTGATGAGCAAGTGTCGGCGTACCCAAGCCTGCCAGTCAGTTTATCAAACCTGTGCACATGACCTGTGCTCAATATCCCTCAAACCAGTTACCTCACTTTCCAATGAGCTGTAGGCCGGGAACAACTTGGATTGATTGTATAGTTCCCATTACAATACGGAAAATAATCTGCACGGTTTTCTTCTGTTTTCACCGCAGCCTTAAGGAAGAGTCTACAGCTTGAAACCACACAAAAGATTACTCACCTGGATAATCTCAGTTACAGTTTGTCCAGGACCTTAAGAATAAGGTCCTAACAGAGTGCGGATTTTGCAGACCTGTTTGAAAGGGCTCAAGGGACAGTTTACCTGGAAGATAATGGGAACAAACCCGTTCCAAGTAGGCTGAATCTGGTGTTTGATTCTGGAGAAAATGTGAACCGCTCGCTGAAAGAATCTGCAACAGAGTGCTGTAATAATTGTGCTCTTTAATTTGTCATTAGCAACCGTGACAGACATACAGATAGAACATCGCTCACAAGCGATAGCGGCTGCCGCACTCCTGTAGTCTTTTTGGACGGATCTATCAGCAGTATGTCAACGAAGATTGAATAACAAATTTTAGATCAAACTGATATATTTTTTTACCGTGGTAACGTTCTATGTAAGCTGTCCGTGAAACTTCCAGACATTTTTCTCATCTACGCTCTCAAGTTGGGCAAGACACACCAGTAGATGAAAGAAGAGGGATTAAAAGTTAACATTGTAGATGGTTAATCAAACAGCATGTGGTGCAGTGCAGCATGTCACTCCAGATGCCTGACAGAGAGGGACTCAACAGACATTGAGGCGCAGTTAACTAGTCTTCTATCATATATGAACATTTAATGACGCGGGAATTGGCTAGAACGGTGACCAGGAAAATTGTAGTGCAGGTCGTCTCTAAGATGTGCTCAGCGAGTAAAATTTTAATATTCTCAACCGATCCATCATTGCCCACAGAGCACAGAAATGCGTTCCAGTTTGAACAGGTCCTAACTGCGCAGCAGCTTTGTCTGCAAAGTAACCTACTTATTCTATTATTCAACATCAGAGAATGACTCCCTTGGCGGTCACCCCTGTTTGGTAGTAGGACATGCTCCAAGGGATGGCATGTGGTGTGGAGTAGTTTACAGCTAAGGTGTATGTAATCCAACCAGAAACGGTCTAATTCCGTCAGGCTATCTAGGTAAAGGATTATCTTGAGCCCCGCAATTCTCCCAGTGGTCTGTCTCTGAGCCTTTTCAATAAGTGCTATAAAATTAGGACGACAGACTTGCATGTTCTTTTCTTGGTATGAGCCTATTTTGGAGGCGAACGAAGTGGGAAAGACTACAGAATTGAAAGCTGCGTGGTTTCTTTCCAAGAGGTTCAAGATGATATGCGCCCCCTTGGGCATAGCTACTCAAATTGTAGACAGAATCATACTGTCTCTCATTGAGGTACTCGGTGTCGTTAGCATCGTGCTACGATTCTCACAGAATAACTCTGCCGATCCTGACGCGGTTAAGGTCGCCTCCAGCATAATACAATTAGCCCAACTATACTCTCAGCCATAGTCGATAGTGAATGCCGCTCGCGTTGCTAGATGCTTCTGAAGGAAGGCACAGCAGTTAACTCTTAACTCTATTAGATAACCTGGTGAACAATATTGTCCAGTAGTCAAAACCTATGAGGTGATTTAATCTGCTGAAAACAATTTTGATCTATAATGCGTAATCTGAGACTTAGTTAATTTGAAGTGAATACCACTCACTGGCGGCTTTCGCATTCAGACAGACCGTGAAGAACAGTTGCTTGAAATCACATCGTGCATCTTGAATTAGATGCTTGACTCACACGATCGCATGAAGAATAAAAATACGCGCGCACCCCAGCATCTGCAGTGAGCTCATGGCTCAACAACTGTGAGCATGTAACCGTTCACCGATGTCATCGAAGTTGGACCCAGACTGAGGCTAACACATATGTTCATCGGTCTACGCAATGTGTTTGCATATTGCTTCATTTTGAGACGCAGACTGGTAGCCAATTGATGAGACTACACCCAGTTGACTAGCAAGCCAATACTCTGGAGAACAGAAAGCCGGTAGCCTACCAGGCGTTTGATACTCATCAGATTTTATGCAACAAGAAAGAATGACTGAACGAGAGGACGACATATGTATAGTTCTATATAACCAGCCTGGCCGATACGGTTTGGTATTTAGCAATCAAATGCCCAAGAATGTGTGCACATAATGTACTAGCTCAGCGAAAGGAAGCACAAGTTTAGCAGAGTACAAACATGATTTGTGCAGACGTGGAACACACATATTTCTACAAAAGAGCACACTTATTCATACTAGCCATTGTACTCGAGAAGAAACTCTACAACTGTCCGCTTACCTAAGATCTATAAACTCACTATGGAAATCAGTCAGATAGATACTCCCGACAGTGCTACTGAGTAATGTTCGAACTACTCTTACGTTCGAGACTTCAGACCTGACCGCATGATGCATATTAAGATGAACCACCAGGTTGACGAAAGATGATCGGAAGTCCCATACGTTAACCGTATCCTTGTTTGGGCTCATCTAGCATATTCCACCTCAACCGAGTGGTCGGTTTAATTCTAAACTCAGTGCATATGAGAATAAGGTGTAGACTGTCCTGCCATGCCCATTACGTTCAAACGTTCAACCACGATTGCTAGCTGTTCAGGCTGGTCATTTGTTTTTTTCAACTTCGAGTGTTAGGGACTTCATCTAGGGATTTTCAAATAAGCTGTTGAATGCATTCACAGAATCCAAACAAACTGTTGTGTTGCCACATTGATTGATTTAAGAAACACCTGTTCACCACTGTTGATTAACAGTGGTCAGACACAACAGGAAATGACGTAGCACTGAATGATTTTGGCTAGGACTAATATCACGGGTCACAATGATTGTCAAAAACTTCGGATTTCTAACCGTACTTACTAAGCTCTTGGTGGATTCAACAATCAGAGTTAACAGTAAACCTAAATCAGTCTAGTTGACCGTATTCTGCCTTTCTGCTCTACAACTCTGCAACACAAAAGATACGAGGGCTTAGGTCTAAACTCTGGAATCCGAAATCCATTCCTGCAAGGCGCATTTACACAGAGGATCAAAACAGAACCCAACCAATGAAAGAGACAACGTCTGTGAGCGATTCGAACGCTTTTAAAGCGTAAAAACTTCATCCCTGCGGTGAACTTGGGCACCATATCAAGAAATTCAAAACAACGGTCCCCCAAGCGGCACTGGAGAATTTCAATTTAGTAAAAAAGCAGTGAACTTTTTGAAGATAACCAACACTGTTTGTGCTCACTACTCCCGTTGGGCGGCAAACGCGTATCGTTTTGATGGGCACGTTCGTTGCTACACTCCACGACCTTGACTCGCGTAATTCGGTTGTTCAAAACAGACACGTTTTTAAGTACCTATTCACCATTTCCTCAAACAAATTCGATGTAGCAGCTGATCACCGCTTTTGACCGGTTGGTGCCGATCGACCACAGTTCAGATTGCAATACTCTGGGAATGAGATCTGACTAACTGAACGGTTTGCAATCGGAAAACCACTCCAGTTTAATCTAATCACAACACTGACTCTTGGAATCAGGTACCCGAAAAGATTACCGGTACAGATGAACCACCGTCTGTTGAACATGCGGCCGTGAATCTGTCTACTAGTGGATAGACCACTTGTCAGTTATCGGTTTTGCCTGTTGCCTGGCACGAGCCGGCGGCCTTTGCAAGATCATGAGACTGGCCTCAGATAACCAGGTAGGCCAATCAGTGTAAATTGAATGGTCGATTTCTCTTTTTTTTCGTGGGCGACGTGTTTGTCGGGTCTAAACTCAATCGGAAACATTTGAAACTATGCTGCATCCCCAAACAAAATAAAACGAATTCTCACTTAACACCACTGGCTTCAAATGAGTTTTCTATCGACGTGGAACGCTATCCCACCTTTGGGAAGGGTAGACGAAAACAGGTGCAATTAACCTGAAACTAATATCGGGAGAACAAGTATTTCTATTATTCTCCCAAAATCCCTGTGATCCATTTCTTTTTGAGCCAGAAACTCGCCGAATCGTAACTTGACAAAAAGATAGCTATAAATATTCTGATATTAACATTTCGGATAAAGTACAAAACAGATAGTGTACTCGGTAACGTGCGGAATTATTGCACATCCACGTGACACTGCCATAACGCACCTGCTATGTACTGGCCCCTGGGCCATGCGTGTCTGTCTTATTTTAAGTCACAAATAATAAATACAACACTAAATAAGGACTATAGAACGTAAAATGGAGATGTGTAGATATTACTGACAGACAAAACGTGCTCCGAAAACTTAAAAAA
>QNGE01000793.1:141492-169757 GCA_008508345.1 Paragonimus westermani | reverse complement strand
ATTACAACACTCCTGAGGAAGGCCACCCGAGGTGGTTGAAACGTAAAGTATTACAATTTGCTCGAAACGTTGTGTTATTCCCAATCTGTTTATCATTAAGAAAGATGTTCACCTTTTTTCATATGAGCTCGTTTGTGCATCTGATGTTTCCATGCAACTTTCTGATATGTGCAACTCAATTTTACTCCTGAGCAGAAGAAATTAAACACTGTGATAGTGTCCCGGTCAATGCGGCGTGTTAATGCTGGTTCATTTGTATCGGTTTCTGTTAATTTTCACATCAAGCCAGTCGTCTTTAAACTAAATATTTCAAAACATTGGCCCATAAAGTTTTTTATTTCCTATCATTTGCTTGACATTTGTTATTTCTTTTAACATTTATTTGTCATTTTAAGTACCTTTTGTATGCTCCGTTTTAACGCATTCTCATTCAGTCTGCTTAGACGATCGACTGATAATTGGAACTACTGACTAGTGGGCTAACTGACTATCTGATTGGTTGGTTGGCCAATCAATTGATTCATTAACTGACTGGCTGGTTCACTGAGTGGTCTGGCGTCCACAGATGTTGTATACCCTCTCTTGGCGATTACAATCGAACAATGAATTATGTGGTTGCTTCTGTTTGAACACAGACGTAGCAACACTGTACACAATTTTTAGCACGCCACAGTAAGCTGACTTTTTGTTGTGCTATCAGTATCACAATGGAAACGGCTCTGGAATTGGACCAATTTGTTTACGTATTTTAAACCAACAAGTGGCGATCAGCGAATTTTTGTAAGACAGAAGATATGAATATTCACCCAGTGTTGAGTTTTTTTTGGAGTTCGTTTAGTACGCTGGTCGTTCTATGTTTGGTAGGATGCTTAACGTTGAATTCGTTGGCGTATTTTCGGTCTGTTTGCGGAAAATCGACCCTATGTTCGCCTTCATTTCGCCTTTTGCCATGTGCAGCGAACAATCAGGATGAAATTTGTGTCGTGACTGCACATATGAAACGTCTGCCTACTTCCTCTTCTTTTCAACTATCACTGCGCACCTAATAAAACTTTCCTGCTTAGTTCTGTTTGACACGCCCTAACCTTCATCCACACCCGATTGTTTTAATGAGCTCATTTCCCGTTGACTAGTGGTCATTTGCGAACTCCTTTTTGGTTACCACAATTCGTACGTCATTTTCTGCTTTATGGTTTGAGTATCCGGTTAATTCACATTCAAGGCGACAGAACACATTACTGTCAGTTTATCAATAGTACCGCACAAATTCCAAGCATTTTGATCACATTTCTGACGTTTTGGGGATATGAAAATAAGCCCCATGAGCCTGAGAGCTTGAAAAAACATTACTGAAATTATCGGTAATTGTGGATAACCTTGAATCGCTCGTAACAATTTAACAATACTTGAATTACAAAGTTTCAAGACACTCTTGTGGCGTACTCAGTCGTCTGAATCTTTTGAGTGGTTAATTTACGGTAGATTAATTTCCAAAAGATTCTTGAATAAAGAACCTGCTTCATCTGAAGATGTTACGAGTCTTAAGACGGCCTACCCTTGAAGGAGGTTTTGCACGCTTCAGAAGTATTCAGATAAGACCTCATCTCTCGAAGGTGCTGATGGGACGTGTGTTTGTATTGACGCTCAAACTCAACCTCTGGAATACTAATCGGTCAATCACCGTATGATGTACAGGTCTCAATCTTCGCGATTTACCTTCTCACAATTCTTAGACGTCAAGGATCTGTCTAAAATTGATGGCATTCGTGCTGTTTCTTACACCTGAAGCATGTCTGTGGATCCGAAATCTATACAGGAATCCGGCCCAAGAGTAGAACTACCGGAAGAGATAGATAGTGTCTGTAAAACTTTTTCCCCTGGAATTTTCTTGTCTTTCACTCTTTAAAGCAAAGCTTGGGCAGGAAGAACGGTTGCTTACATCATAGGAATATAAGCCATGTAGAAGAAGGCTTCAGCTACAGCAAAAAGTGTTGAATGCTGTTCTGGTGAAACCGGAGGAATGCAACGAGGTAAGATCATTCCATTCGCCATCCCAATGTGGTCAGGCCAGCAACCTTCTCGGATGGTTGGAAGCCTCCGGTATACATCATGGGACTTGAATGGATCCGCCCATTTGATTCTGTTAGTCGAACGATTATTCTGAGGCCTACAGGAAACATAGGCTGACATGGCTGATAACCTAATGACTTCTTGTAGACAGTCCACTTTCATTAATTCATTAACCTTCATTGAGAAAAGCATATGCGTAGCTAATGTTGAGTGTGGCCAACTAGTTAGACTGTCTGATCTGAAGTATACTACTTATAGCACTCTAGATACAACTGACGTCAAGAGGTCTAAATGCCACACTTACACCGGAATGGATAACCACATGGGCCGTTGTTCCGCATGCGGAAGTGACCATAGCCTTGTAGACTGCATGTACTTTGTTTCTCAATCATAAGAAAAACGCTGGAATTCATTCAAACTCAAAAGACGGTGTTTTATATGGTCGAAGACCAATCACGTGGCCAGACTATGTAGAGTCTATGTTAAATGTTTAGGGTCTGGTTGTGGTAAGCGCTATTTTAATCTGATGGATGATGATGTGTCACCACATGCGTCCAAGTTAAATGAAGAGGCTGAACGATGAGGTGCAACTTCTACTAGTTCAAAGAGTTCTCTTTTGGGTTTTGTGGCTGTTCGGTTGGTGAGTCAGACGTGCTCCATAGGGACGTATGCACTTGTGGACGATGGTTCGGATACCAAATTAATGAACGAAGGAATGGCTGACAAGCTTAATTTGCTGAGTTGATCCTACCAACTCTCAATATGCGCTTTGTATGGTAAATGCATGCAGCCCAGTCACCGAGTGGCATAAGAAACTCAACCTCTGGACGAGGTCCATACCATTTCTGTAGAGTCACCCTTTACAGTTGGTGAATTACAAGTTGCGCTGTTTGACGGGCAGTCCCCGATGAAGTTACAGTAGTGGGTTCAACTAGCAGGACTTCACTTCGCAAGTATCTTAGACAACGGTGTAGGGGTTCTTGTTCGGTGTGATGATCCCGAAGCCCATTGGTTACTGAAACAAGGGATAAGAACCAGAAAGGAACGAAATGCTTTTAGGGCAGTCCTTAGATGGAGCCTCAAGGGTGCTGCATCTGGAATACCCAAGTGTGTAAGCCACGCAGATTCTCGCCTGGTATCTTTGGAGTATAAAATTCACAGTTTTAGTTGGAATTTATTGAGCACAGCATCTCGGATAAGAAGGACCCTGTCGGTCGAGAATAACGAAGGTCTAGTCAAGGCGGAAGCTACGTTATTTCTTTCGGTCGGTCACTATGACATGTGTTTGCCACTGGGGACATGGATGAGTCAACCACCGGATAACCGCGCGATGTGTGAGCATCGTCTTTACTCACTTAAGTGAATATCACTTAGAGATGCCACATTAAGACTGAAGTTTGCAGCCGTTATATCCGGCCACATTATCAAGGGTTATACAAGAAGTCTTCTCAGAGAGTTAATTATGCCAGCTGATGTTGTCTGCCACACCATCTAGTACCTAACCCGGATTAGTCGGATAAGGTGTGAATACTGTTTGATTGTGCTGTCGCGTAGCAAAAAGTAACTGTTACCCCTGCGCTGCTACAAGATGAGGATTTGAACAATCAGAATGCTGCTTCATTTTCATAACTATGCTGCAGCCACCCCGACAGATATTGAGGAAATCTCTTGCAGGTTCGAGTTCAGGAAAGGAACAATTGGGCGTTAAGCTTTGTGTAATGGAGCCCAACTTCTTTGGACGGATTCCCAAAGATAAATGAGTTGAACGTCCACCTTTTTGGTGTCACTTCTTCACCGTTCTGTGCAACCTCTGAGCCTCAACGGACGGCTGTTGACTATGGACGGGATTTTATGGCCTTAACAGTATAAGCCATAAAATAGAACTTCTTTGTGGATGACTGATTGTTCAGGTGGCTGTTTGATGTTGACGTACTTCACACCCAAAGGATGGATTTCTTATTATAAAGCGGATAGGTAATAGCGCCAAGGTTGCTAAACCTTTGCCTCTACAGGATACACAATACAAAACGATTAACTTAGACCTGCGGGGTGGCAATCATCAAAGAGCATTAGGTATGAGGTGCAAAGTGATACATGATTGTCCTCATTAAGATGCGTTGCTTCCTTATATGGCCCATTGAGATTAATCGCTTCAATGGTTTTTTCAGCTCGTAATTTGCTACAAGACTCTTGTGGTAGGATTCGTAGTTGAGACGGTGCAATAAAAGCGAATGATCTTCTGACCTGGGAGCACTGACCAACAAATATTTGGTCCGATGAATCAATTGGGATGCCTCGTTGCGTTTCGCCAGGCACGTCTACTACCATGACAGTAGGACTGCACTCGTTTTTTGATGCATCTGAGATAGAATACAGAGCAGTTGGCTACCTTAGGGTAACAGCGTCAAACGGTTCAGTGAAGTGTTGTCGTATGTTAGGCAAATCAAGAGTATCCCCACGTAAAATAGTCACAATACTAGGACTGTAGATGAAATTAGAATGCATATCAACCACGTAACCCTGTAGACGGATTCTACAATAATGCTGCGAAATATTCGTTATGTATGGTCGCGTTTTACGATATTCGTTGCACACCGCGTGAGACCAATACGTGGGTATACTACATCACAGTGGAAATATTTGCCATCTGTGCTGAATCCAGCCGATGTAACAAAAAGGGGAGCTTCACAATCGGATTCACATGAGATGAACTACTGGTGTCAAAAGCGGGTATTTCAAGCGATTCCTGGGGATTACTCTTCACAAAGTTGCTAAAAGTGTTTTCATGTCATAATTAAAACTCCAGATTTTTTGCGTTCATCTGTCACTCCATCGTGCTTATTTGAGATGCCTACCACCGAGACATGTTTGCCTGTTCAACGGTGAAGCGGTCGAAATGGTCGAATTATGAAATTTGGGCTTCGGTAGCTCTAGTGCTGATTAGACAAGTATGCTTGCTTTAATACTTTACTGTGAGGGAAAATTGAGATGCTTGTGATCCTGTAATTCAACTTCAAATGGCTAACTAAAAATTCAGTTGAGGGAAGAATTAATAGTGGGAATCGACCAACTTCATTACCCTTCCAATCACTTAGGGTCCTCTGTGAACAATTTGGGGATATTGGGGCTGAGATAAACTAAGAACCACTTGTGTTATAGGAGGGTAAATTAAAATGTTAGCGGCAGCTTAAAAGCGGTACTTTCTATGGAGAGACGCCATTTGAATTGTGTCGTTTGAGCACAACCCCCGTCCAGCGTTTAAATAACTGTAAGTCATGTGGACAGAAACATTCTCGATTTATGTGCCCGGTTCGCAATTTTAACCATCACGAAAACAATAGGACTGATCACATTCAAGCTGTCTGGTATGCTTCGAAGACCTACCCAGTTCACACTATTTCACAATACATCTCGTACTACCTCCAGTTTGTTGAAAACAATGTGACAGTATCTTATATCAGTAAAGAGGGTCTTAAGCACTTAACCATTTACGCGGATGATGTGGAACATTTCATTACAATTAATTGCCTTGAATGACGAACTTCCTGGTTGCTTGAAACCCACAGATATTTCTATTAAAGGTTTTGTCTGTTTTTGGCGTTAGCTTACAAACGTACAGCCTATAATTCACCCACGTTCATCGTTTCATTACTGAGCCTGGTTTGTCAACTGTCGGGTCTAAGTTACATGAAAATTTTGGCATTTTCACTCTCATTGCTTTTCGATTCCCTCCAATCCACACTTTACAGCCCACTACCTCAGTAGGTAGCTCGTAAGATCTACTAACCTTGAAACTATTCGTTCGTGTTTTCCTGAAAAGGCAAGTTGTTCTCTTTGAAGTACGCAACTTAGCACGAAAATCAATGGGCGAATTAACTGAAAGAGACGTAATACATTCGCGGCAAGCCTCAGCTCAGGCAATGGCGTTAGCGACTATGCTCAACCATCATATGATTTTGAACGTCTTTCTTTTGTAAATTAGTTCTGTTGTCGCTCCTCAGTTCCAAAAGTGGCTGGGAAGCAAGGAATATCGTCATTGCCAGGGCTTTAAGTTAAACTCCGGCGAATGTGAGATTGCAAGCGGACAGCGGCCTCCGTAACTGTTCCTGTTTGTCTGCATGTATAGCAAAACTGCAAGCAGTTTCCAGCATACTCTAACCACGCCGGCTCATTCCACTGGGCAGAAAACAGCTAATATACCTAAGGTCAGTATACTTAGTGATGCGTATTTCAAATTAATACAGCCCTTATTCAGTTTGACAACAGAAGTGTTTGTAGGCAGAATTGAATTTTTTTAAAATCGAACGAAAAAGTGACACAATTCTCAAAATATTTAGAACAAAGAATAATTGACTAGTGAACAAGCAATCGCCGCTTACGGTAATAGAGTATAAACAATATCAGCGTTATAACACATAGTAAAGCACAAATCCCTCCAAGGGATGAGGAAGCAGCTTCATAGTCAACTACGTAACCAGGGGTAGGCACTGGAGGCGTGAAGCGAGGTGCCCATGTCAACTGAATTGGATAAAGCCTATTCCAAAATGCATAACGATAGACCCGATAATTCTGACGCAAATCAAACCCAGCCCCCAAACCCAAGGCCTCCAGTTCAATCTGATGACTCCGGGATTCATTGTAACCGGAAGTAAGGTTCAACCAGAAATAGGTTCGATTGTCTGGTCGGTAGGTGTCCCATGTCAGGTTTCGCACAGCATTCGGCGTTGCATTTCCGCTTTTGGCGAAATTGGACAGGAAAAATAACAGATAATCACTCATGTTCCGATCAGTCTGTGTGTAGTTCGTCAGGGGCGGTTGCAGTCCTAAGTGGCCTGACCACTCAGAATTCAGTGTTTCGGCTGTTTTCAAATGTGTTAGTCGAGGATAACCAAACAGATAATGTAACTCCGACCCTGCGTAAGAACCTAAGATTTGAGCCCACGGGTCACCTTGTGACTTGTAAGCGAACACATACATTTGTGTACGATTTTCGGGCATTCCAGTGGAGTAATTAACACCGCTGGAGTGATAACGAAGCGTCCGAATTAGTCCCGCACCAATCAACCGATCAGTCCATGCCTCTCGATACATAGCCCACCGCCTGTGGTCGTCTGATCTGTTCGCCCAGTCAGTGTATTCGAACATCAGTGAATCACCCATTGCTAGCGGATCCTGAAATGAGAATTGTGGGTTCCGTGATAATACTTAGTGTTTTAATAATGTTATGGCAGCAGCACAATTGGGAAAAAATATTCCATCACCTGTTAAACATACGCTGATGGCTAGTGTTCTCTTCTTTTCACTTTTCAGTCATTAATCCTTTAGGAAGGGCGCGCTGACAACTAAGCTGTACGCTAAATCCTACTAGAATTAGGTCATTCACGTGCGAATGGTCTTGAGAGCAGTATGCCAATGATGATTTTTGAACAGCAGTGAATTCAGTGATCAAGCTAATTTGCCAAGCTACAGAGACATCATATCGTTAGCTAGATAAAGGTGAATGGGGACAGTCTGTGTTGGTAGGGTGTACACTATGAGGCGCTGATGGAGGCCTCTGGGAAGTGACCAACCAAAATTGAAGTACAGCAGGAAGGAACGATAATAGCCAGTCCATTCTACATGTGCAATTACGCTACCCAAATTCGTTTGTTACTGGTCCTCCTAAGAACAGTTTGGTAACAACTGGATTCATATGATTCACTGCACCGGCACACTAAGTTTGCCTCAATGTTGGCAATAACAAGACTTCGATTAGCAATAAGATTTTGTCTATGATATCATGATCTAGGCATGACAGCCACGGGCTGCCTCAACGCATCAGAAGTGAAAAGCAGAAAGATTATCAAATGAACATGGGGAATACATTCTATGGACTTTATTAATCGTATTGTCCAAATTGATGTGGGCCCCGTAAAACTATAGGAATAATATGGAAAAGTGAGGAAACTGAATTAATGCTCATCAGTAAGAAGGTTACTGATGGAAAAATCATCCAATTTCGGCATATATTTTGTCGTATTCACAGCTAGTTCGAAATGTCCCAGTGCTACAAGATGCTCATACATCTCTGCAATGATCTAGCAGTTGATATTTCACGGTCAAAAGTGGTTGGAAGTTGATTTCGTAATTGTGATCCGTGGTGTTAATGAGCCATACGACACCGGTATAATTCACACGCTTGCAGCAGGATATCGTTAAGCGTCCCAACCCATATAGGACAACGTCAGTCATTCGTTTGTTTCGGCATTCAAAATCAAAACGTTTTAACTGTAGATAAGGTGGTATCACGTTTAAGAGTGAATCACTGGCTATGTAAATGGGAGAAATGCCGAGTCACCTTCATTCTGGGCCACTCAGGCCATTGTGGACGAAAATCGACACTAACTTATCTGCACACCTCTAAACAATGCGACGATGTATACGACTGGACTTGAACAAATAATTTACTGAAGACATGGAATAACTGATTCAGATATGTAAATCTTTATAACTCGTTCGCAGTTAAGCAAGGCCGATAGGAAATCGCACAGTTACATTGTTTCAGCCCATTTGGACATGTTTCGGAAAACTCAAACACGTTTAAATCTGCCTGTGATGATAAAAAGTAATGCGAATGACAACAAACTGAAAGCACATTTCTCACGCATCGGATTCGCGCATGGTTCGAAGCCACTGAAGTCTAGAGGGTTTTCGGAGTCAGAGTGTACTGAAGCGTACTCTACGGTGTCCAAGATATGTTTGGACGCATCAGTGCATTCCGCACTTTCGACTTATGACACATTAGGCAGGCAGACAACGTGACCGACTGGACGCACCCATGTGGGCCAACGACAACTTACAATTTGATTCGGCCAGTCAGATATTGCAACCACGCATGTTAGTGTGCTGTATGCGTGTATCGTGTTGATATTTACAGTTATCGTAAGGTGCTCATTCGTGTTCACAATGCACCGGTCGACTCACATGACAGATAAAGTCCAACTCAACACAGTTTCTGATAACAATTGACTTGCTTCGTACGCAAAAAAAAACACTTTTTAAATGGAGTGTCCAACAACGAAGAAAAACTGAATCACAAATTAGGCAATGCCATCTTCAGAGAATTCTCAAACGACCAGCATACAGTAGCAACAGCCGGTGAACTGGAGTCAACTGAGGCATGCTCATGCAGCAAATTGATGTGGATCGTTCATCGGTCAGGTAAATCATGCGTGGGATGAGTTGTTGATCTTCTAAGATTTAATGTGGAGTAGTTCTGATAGAAGACAATTCACACCACCCACTTCTAACGTGAGAACACAGGGTGTTAATCCGGACCAAGTAAACCTCAGAGATGAAGCTGTGATGTATCTTCAAAGTGATTCGGAGCAAAAGGTCTATCTAGAAGTTCGGCCGTCAGCTAATCTAGCATTCCCACAGTAAATGATCGTTTCTGCATACAGTATGTTCTACAAGTCAGCTATAACGAACAACAGTGACCCATATACGTTATTTTGTCATTTCAGCGAAGGTGTGAAAGTGATGTCACATTACCTAGGCTTCTTGCAAACGATTCCGTTAGGAGCGACTTGTATTTTAATTATGCTCCGCTTATCCTGAACCTTGGAAGTATAACATAAAATGCCCCCAAATCGTGTCTTAGCACAGTGGTTCAGGCAGCCGCACTGGGTACCTTGCTGGAACTGCACAGGCACCAGCTTCTTGTTCAAACACGGCAGACGTAAGCTATCTATCTAACTGCAGCTTCACTAGCTATTAGAAAGTAAGGCCCTTTGAATAGTACTAAGTACTGAGTTGGAGTTCCCTTATTTAATCAAATCAGCCACAGAGAAGCTCAGTGGTCGGCACTCGGGCTTTCCGTCGGTTACGTGCAAAAGATGCGGATGCTGGTTCAGACATTCTGACAAATTAAAAGTGTTCACGATCCTCCTATCCCTGCGAAAAGGCGTTCAATAAAGTCAAATCTTCATTGTCCAACTTGTTGGATGCCATGTCACGTCGTACTAGCGTTTATGAACAGGAATTCCGGTCCACAAAATCCCCGGTTTTCGCTCACACGACGTGTGCACCTCGGCCCGATTTGTGTGTGGCCAACGCCTTCAGTCGGGGTTTATTGCCTGCTATTCCACATCCATTGGTCCGATCTCGTTGGGCGATGGCTCATCCGGCCGCCCAAACTGTCCCCGATCCGCACGTCATGGGCTTTTGGACGTACCTCCCTGCCGCGTTGAGGTATTCCACCGAGAGTTGGAATACTCGCACCTCCGGTTTGACTATCCACCACACTGAGTGGTCAGCCAACAGCCACGCACTGCTTATCCACCCGAGTAGTCATTCATCTGGTGAGTGCCAGTCATCAGAAAAACATCCACCGGCTGGCTCATGTTTAAAACTAATAAGACATTCCATAATTTGAACTCGGCAGACCATATCAACTTATGTCAATTGCAATTAGTCAAGGAAAACTTAAAAATGAATCAAAACATGTCCAGAAGAAATCACAGAGCACGAGGGAAAAAAGGTATTAAGATATGCGCGCATTATGAAGTACAATCGGGACACGGAGTGAGAAGTCGATGACCAGTGCGATCTTCATTGACTCAACAGACATTTTCACAACTACAACAAGCTACGTTTACGAACGTCGAAAAACTATCTGATGTTCAGTGGCATCCTGTTAAACAGAAATGTTGGCTTGAGTCGCTCAATCCAATCACCGCTTGTGTCACTTGAGCCCAAACGGAGTTCCTTGAAGTGTAGGTGTCAGACGGTGGCCAATGACTGTTTACTGAGGAGTAGCAACGGATTTTGAGCCTTACCCACACTTGATCGTACCTTCCGTATTTCGAAGGGCTACTTGATCGGCTCCTTCCGAAAAGAAGCACTGGATTGTTGCTGGTTTTGGAGCCCATCGTTAGAGATGCATACCCTTGTTTCGGCATACAGTGAAAATTTTGCTGACGTGTTTGTTTTAACCAATGTTCCATCAACCTCACAGCATCCATGGTCCCATATGCTTATCCCGCTTGTGAGTCGTGATCAGGTTGCCCGACATTCTGAATAGGAATCAAAGTAACGGCCACGGTAGTCCGGGTAAATTATCTAGCGAATGGGATTTCTCAATCAAGCCTAACACGTTGATTTTACTTGAAACATTGGACTGTGTGATTAGTGATAACCAGTGGATCAAATGTGCAAGAAATCCATTTGATGTAGATAACTGTGATTAGAAGTCAAACGACTTCTGGAGGTTGCTAAGTGACATGAGTTAGGGAAGTCACAATTGATTTTGATAGTGTTACTATAATGCTCCCTGAATCAGAACAGAACGTTGAATTACCGAGGCAAAGTCCCGGCGGGACATTTCCGTAAACGCCATCTTCAACAGTTCTTCAGAGATTCCTGAGAAGTTCTGATTTGGCTCTAGTTTCTCGAACAGGTTGTGAACAAACAGTGGGCCGATAACATGTTGTTCAGTCGTATTGTGCAGTTGAAATATGGAGGATAACGCATAGAAAACCCCATCATCAACCGTAAGACCACCGATGAGCTGTGGAGTGGAAATTAAGCAGAATGAAGTGAATATTGTAACGTAAGTCTGGTTTATAACAAATGAGTGAGAATAAATGAGATAGATCATACGGGAAGTTTGGTGAGGATTATTAGTAAGTTCTGTTCACCCAGATCGTAACACCCCTTAGAATCGGATTGTAATAAACGGTATTATGATTGGTAGCGAAACAATGTATTACCATGGTCAAATGTTACCTAATCCGCCAAGCACTGAGACAGGATGTGAGGTTAGCAACCGACAATTTAGTCAGGGGAAATGAAAGTAAACACCAGAAAATCGTGAAGGTTAGTTGTGATCTATCTAATATGTAACTGGAAGCAACCAATGAGACGACTACCAGCAATACACAATAACGTAAAGAGCATTGGTTTATGGCTGATCCATCTGTGAAACGAGATAGTTTGAATACAGAAGGGGGATGAGTGCCTTAAATAAACCATCCTGCCGATTTTATCCTATTCTCAGCTGGTGCATGGACGCTAGCTTCACATTATATGTTATTTTCAAGACGTAGGTAGTGTGTTCTTGATTATTTGGGCATACAACTGTATTGTCAGATATTTATGGTCAGTTGTAGAGGATTTTGTGTAAAAATCAATCTTACGTGATCGCAGCATTCGCGTTCATGTATACCTTGCATTGGTCCCATTTCGAAAAGACGCATAACGTCCTGGTTTTTCTCAAGACGGAACTTATACCGGTGGTAGTTAGAAATGGCAGTAATGTTCTTTGTAGTTCGAATTGTGGATTTAAGTATTGGGATGTGCGCTGAGCCTGGTATTTAGCCTGCAAACGCTCCATCACCAACGTTTTCAACCTAAATGCCAAGCTCGGTGAACATCTCAATGCCTAAGAACTTATAGCCTTGTTCTATCCAAGATTTGAACCTTAGTCCATCTTTCCCCATGGTGACCATTTCGTCACAGCCTCAGCACTATTGAACATTCACAGTTAGTATCTTAGCAACAATCGCCTGTGAGTAAGGCTGATACGATGGTTTCAATTTTGATGTGTTTATTTTTGACAGGACGAAAGCATAAGCGCGAATTTTTCTCGAACAACATTCCATACACTCTGAATACGCGTGTACATGAAAGCAAGTTGGGAGGCAAGGTAATGAAAGTAGAAAACAGGTCATAACAAGTGTCCAAACACAGACGGGATTTCTTACAGATCTGACATTACAACCGTATGCTGAATTACCGGGGAGACTATAGCTTTTCCAGGTTAAGATGTCTTCATTAAATTTAGATGTTAGTTCTGAGTGAACTAACTTGGCTTACTTGCTGCACTTGGTGGGACCGTGTCCTGTAATTCTGAGGGGCCAGCCAATCTCTGTTCGCCGAGCGAGGCATCTAGGTTGCAAACGTTCCATCACCAAACGAGATGACATCGTCAGTGTGTAATTGTTCCAGTGCATAGGTTTGAGCGTGAAGTTTGGTGAACTGTGATGCATGCCTGTACTTATATGCCGGAGTGAGTTGGCTTCTTGACCTGAATTCGGCGTAGTCACCTACTGTTGTTTGGACCTCTGACCTTAGTGACCATTGGTTGTTTTTTGTTGCGTTTGAACTTCGATCTGAGACCAGACTGGTTATTTCTTAAACCTTATGAACCTTCGACCTACAGTCTGATTGGCTAATTCCTGTTGCTGCCATGGTCCAAGCTCAAACTGCGGACACGATATGTCTATGATACATTTATAATCCTTAAGCGCTCACTGGTGGATGACACACGCAGACTGCAGATTCACGTTTTCAACGATATTAAATTTACCATGGAGATTGAGACCGACAAACAGCTGTCTTTTTGGGATGTACTAATCAGCCGCAAACCTGGTGGAACATTGGAGACCTCAGATCAAAGTTCAAACGCAACAAAAAACAGCCAATGGTCACTAAGGTCAGAGGTCCAAACAACAGTAGGTGACTACGCCGAATTCAGGTCAAGAAGCCAACTCACTCCGGCATATAAGTACAGGCATGCATCACAATTCACCAAACTTCACGCACAAACCTATGCACTGGAACAATTACATACTGATGATGTCATCTCGTTTGGTGATGGAACGTTTGCAACCTAAGTGCCAAGCTCGGCAAACATCTCAATGTCTAAATCCTACGAATACCACCACCACTGTTCCCATCTATCAATATCTGTATTTTTAAGTTTACTGGTATGCTCGTTAGCCGCGCGACGCCGTTCATCGTTGAAATACAGCTAGCTTATTGAGACATACTTGATTAATGTTTGGTTAGCGCTCCGAACTAAACCAGAAGAACAAAGTTCAGAGCGGTACTAAACAATCAAAATTCACTATAGAAACAATATCTTTCTACTAAGAAACAGTGGTATTTACATAAGTGGTTGCTAAAAGATAACCGTTAAGCTGTTTCTTGATTAGTCACTTCGTGGTTGCATAGGACAACATTGATTCGTGCCATTCGTTTGTTTAAATCCGATACACGTTCCTAAGCCTCGAACTCCTGCAAACAAACTCGACGTATCAACTACTGACTGGTCTGATTGAGCGGTGTTTGTCGATCCCAGTTCAGTTCACAGCCGCTTGTGCCCCAGTTGACTGCACGTTTTCCAATGAGGAAGCTGTCCCAGTCCAACCACAGCAAGATGGGGACGTTGAAATCAACCGTATATATTGTTTGCAGTGAGAAAAATTCGACTAGCATATCGATCACAGAAAAATCGTCCGCTTGCTCTGTCGTTGTTTATTATCGTAAATTTGATCACCGTAACCATACGCAATACGACAAATCATCTCTGGTGTCCCGCATATTCCGTTGTGGGGTACACTACACACATCGAGCTTATGATCTAAGTCAAAGCGGTACGTTCGCAGTGAATGGGTAAAAGTTAATTCTAACTGATCACGACCAGAATGGATTGTTCATCCCTCCTCGCAACAGCCGGTGTTGACTTGTGCTGTTTTCCCCAGATATTTTGATTGGCCCCACCTTCGACTAACGTGTGGCTTTAACGCATCCACTGGTTACATTACTCATCATTTCGATTTTCTTACACTTATTAGGGTAAATAATGTAAGACATTGTATACTGCTAAGCGGGATAACTTCGGATTGACCGCGTGCTTAAAGAGCACATCAAAGCCAATACACCCGAAAGTTCTCAATAGGCTCGTCAGCAATTCACGCCTGAAATGAGCGATATTCGAGAGAGCATAACATTCGGTACGAAGAATCAGCGAACGGGAAGAAAACACTGCTTAGAGGTGAATTAAACGGCTGTCCTTCGTTCATACTGTACCCGTAAGAACCGTGGCACGATTTCCTTTTTTGGACACGTTCTTGGGCCAAAATAAACAAGTTCAGCAGATTTTAACGTGTTGAAAGCATGCAATACTTTTTGCAATAGGACGAATTGAGTAGAGCCTAGTGCCAATCAGGAAACTACCCCTGATCAGTTGAGTTCACCTGTAACTTTGTGTCCTTGTGACAGTATCGATAAGTCTCAGGAAGAGCGGCTCATTTAACTTTCCCATCTCTCTTGCTTTAGAGTAAAGCAGGCCTACAAAGGTAGGACGGAACAGAGAGAACCTTACCCAGAATTCAGTACGGACGTACAGATGACTGCGTTTCAAGTGACCTTGCTTTGACTTAGCCTTCCGATTGGATTATTTGGTCGGACTATTTATTTCCCTTTGGTTGTTGAGAAAACGGTGTGTGGCAAGCTTTGTGTACCCGCACTTTAGATTCACCGAGATAGTAAAAAAAGTGTTGACCACACCAGCGTGATTATTGTCATCCTGTGTTGGTGTGAGAATATGCGTCGATCTGCTTGATCAACTAACAGATTAGTCACTGTATACTTTCGTCTCAGATATCTTGGTGAAATCACGTGTCTGGGTTCATGAGAAGTCAACAGTGTTTTGGCGAACAGTCTGTTTTATGTTGTTCATCATCGAGTCAATTACATAACATTTTATACCATCATGGTTGTCAGGCCACAAAAAATCAAGAGCAATTAGTCACACAACTACCTCAAACGGTTGTGAATTGTCCTCAATTAGGTGACAAAATTGACCTCCGGAGTTGTCAAGTTGGTAACGGGGAGCCATGGTAACCGTAGAACCTGAACACAAGTTACGGTAAGAAGTGATACAAATACAAAGTTTTTTGAAACTACTTGAAGACGATTACACCGGCTGGTCTGTGTAGGCTAAGAACTATTAATGTTTGTGCACCTTTAAAGGAGATGGGAATATAACGTACCTTCTGCTTACCGTTTTGTCACTGAATTACCTAAGCTAACGTCGTGACTTAAGTAGTATCTTGGATTCGCATTCGTTTGTTTACTTCTGTTATGTTGTGTTGCTCTTTTCTTTAGAGGTCGTTTTCATGAGGTTTTACTACAGTGTGTAGTGGCCAACAGAACTTTGGAAACTCCTCCAGTAGAAGACTATCAGAGACGCAGACTGAATAGTTGCGATCTAATCATGAACCTTTACGGTCCTCCGCAGCCAGTTAAAATATATTATTTGTAAAATAAAACTACTGAACAGTACACAGTTTGGCATCATCAGACAGGGTTTTACATTTGTTTTATCCCCCTTGGTATAGTTATCAGCGAACTTACCGGAATGTGTGCAAATTTTCCAGCGGCCCATAAGTTTTCCGGACGGTCCTCTATAAAATCTCCGTCGACCTGCGGACTCCAAGGTTTGGTCAGCCAGACTGGTCGGTGAATTCTCACATAGCCCCCAGCTGTTTGAAGTTCCTCGGTAGTACGACCACGCAGACAGGCCAGCATGGCACGTTCAGTTGAGACATCACAGCCGACCTGCTCGACAGGACGAACATATTCCACATAAGCGTTGCAAATATTAGGAGAAGATGACGATCCTGGAACCTGTTCTGGTTAAGTTAGATCCTAAACATAACAGGTAGATAATCATGCCATCAACTATACACATTTTCATCCACCTTTTGTCCACAAAACTAGTGCCTTCCCGTCACTCTCAGCAATAACTCACAAGCCTAATAGAAACATTAATAGAATTTTACACCAGTGGGCAGTTAAACTTCACTTTAGCCATGCTGTATAGGGATCAACCCTCATAGCTTTCACTCGTGAACAACCAATTGTTGGTCCCGTCTTCCTAATGCAACGACGAGATTGCCTCTTCATTACAGTCCCGTAGATTCCTTCTTCACTCATAATATCACACTTGCATGAGCACATGGTTGAGCCTTAAACTGTACCCTTGAACCCGAGACTACTGGCTTCAAGTCTATAGTTGTGATCAGATTATGCCACGTGAAACCTAAATCCTATCCAATAAAAAACACGATAAGGGAATAAAGATGACATGTTAAACAAAGCAATCACTCAAAGAACGATCACTTTCTTATGGCATGGTCGGTCCCTTTATTACGCTTTCGATTAACAGCTCAAACAGTTGAGTCGTTATTCTGTTAGAGTGGTTAGGCACGTGTTCACGCTGTCTCGTTCATGTTGTGACCACGCGTGAACTCTTGTCCTCACTTTCCGTCTTTCTGTTTGTTATCTCCATCTCTGGTTTTGCTTCAAAAATTAGTTATCTTTATTCGGTTTGTTCAACTGTATTCTGTTCTTATGTCAATTGTTCTATAGGGACGATAGTAGTCTCTAAACATATCACTGAGATTGCGTTGTGAACCCCCGTGGTTAAATCCTAGCCCCACGTTGTCCTGATTGACCGCAAGTCGTCAGATTTGAAATATCAAATTCCGTTTCCATTTTGACGTGACAGCAAGCTAAGGACAATGATAGATGTGAAGATAGAACGCCGAAACTTTACTGTTAGTGCACAGGTTTTCGTTCAATGGCCGTATTTAACATAGCAAACTTGAACGTATCCGAGTGGCGTTAATTTGTGTCTGTAAATCCTCTAGTAGTAAGAACTGATTGCCCATCATGACATTTTCTCTCATAATAATGAAATCCCACGTACATGTACTTTCCTTGCGTTAAGAGGGTCCAACTTCTCTGCAATACACCCTTTGTGATGGTCTCTTGGGTTTTTCAGTGATTTGCCAAATTTGGAGAAACCGTTTTGTAACCGCTAACAACTCCCAACTTCGATTTCGAAGTCCCTCGAAAAGAGTCAGTTTACAGTTGGTATGTATGATAATGACTAACAACAGCTTCTATTATCAATAAAATTAATCATGCTGTATTAATGCATACGCCATTGCAAAACCGACTAGCACCTGAATATCTTAAATAAGTCGACATATGGTCCTGATATGAAAATATTTTACAACTTTTTACGCTGTCGGTCTGAGTTTGGACACAGTTCCGACAACCGACTGAGTTTTTCGAACACACTCGGACGTCATCCTCTGCTTGCAGACTGTCTAAATCACCCCCTGTTGGTTGATATGAGTGAACTGATTATCTTCTAATGGATCAACTATAACTACGGCATTCCCAAATTTCAAACCATACCTGTTAATATATGTTACAACTTAGAACCACGTTAAACTGCGAGCCCTGACACGTAGTCGGCCCAGAATAGAATGAGAACACGTGACGGCAATAGCGCGTACCTTTATCGAACACGAGTGAATGACATCATAATAATGATGAGACAGATAAGACAAGCAGTCACCCAACCGATTGTCGGTGACAGGATTGGTTCGTTCGGGGCGGGGATGAGAGAGAGAGGGACACACGCGTGCACAGGTAGACAGGTGCGTGCGGCAACGGTGAGCACGGATGTCACAATACACCTTTGGAAATGTAATGACTAGGTGAATTTCTCAAGTGAATATTCATCAACTTCTCCCTCAATGTGGATAACTTATCGCCAATCCGAGGTCCAGTCTGATAGGCACACGCGAACAACCCGCGCCATCTTTGGGGCATGTAAGTTGTGCGTGCCGTTAGGTCCAGGCCGAAAACATTGAACCGCAGTGACCGCCGGGGAACTGTGCCACGAAGGAATTGTTGTGTCCCGACTCCGATGCCGTCTTTGGATTACGGTAATCTCCTAGATGCAGGCAGTGGGAGCGCCATCTGCTGGATAACTTATCCAGCAGAAAACACCCGTAAGCACGATGTCTATTTCGCAGCCGCCGATAGCGTTAACTAGTCGTTCATAAACGAACCGCACAGTGTCAGCCCTCGATTCATATTCGTGTGCTTGTAACTAAGCCTAGATAAGTTCGTCACTGATCTCGGTTTCCACGATTTAATCGTGTGCCACACCGATGAGATGAAAGACCAGTTGTATTATCGGTCCACTGCCGGTGACCGCTTTACTGATTTTTGCAAAACGATTTCTGTACATGAGTTGGGCGTGACTTGAGAGCCTGACAGGGTGTTGTTGGGCATCGAAACACTGGTGCAGTTAAAGAATGTGGTGGGAGTCTGCTCCACCTATGTGTTACCCACAAGTTGGCCAGTGAATGCACCCAGTTACGGTTGGGTGAGAATGAGAACACAACCTCGACTCATGCGAAGGCTGCATACAAGGTGCACGGATAATTCAATGACAAAGATAACGTTTCACCGTGCAATCAAGGTACACCTGAACGGTGCGCCTGGCTTATCCAGTCGAACGTGACGATAATCCAAGAAACAGATTACAGCAACAAAACTGGAGAGTGTCACCATTCGACAACAGAAAAGCCCCGATCAGGTCCGGCGATAACGACGCCGTTATCACGAGTTTGTAGTAAGAAAGAAGATTCCAATCTTTTTTGCTTCCATAGTTTCCCAAATACTGATCAGACTTCCTGGCGCTTGGTGCCAACCCATCGAACGACTCCTCGGAATCAAGGGCGACGGGTAGAGAAAACAAAGTTAGTTAACTCAAGACTCTGCGAATCACTGACAACAAAAAATGCGTCACGGTTCATTGTTCATTACAAAAAAGCGCCAGTAAACGGAGACTACGATGAGTTGTACATGCACAGCCGGAAACTGTCATGCAATTGTGGCACACAAACTTTGGCTGTCTGATGAAACGGCCGACTTCCATGAAGTGAACGATGGTGGACAACCATCAAAACCTGACTTGCATTCGTTCCGTGTGGAAAGTTACCAGATAACTCAAGAAATCAAAGACTGCCGGTGAAGATGGGTTGCTTGGGGAAATTTTGAAGCTTGGTAGTGGTGCCTCAAAACGACCACTATCCAAATTGGCTCACACGATCTATAAGCAATAAACACAAACAGTTCAAAGATACTCTCAATCTACTTCAGTTTAAAGATAATGAGATCAAGCAATTTAGTGGCTATTTTCAACCGTAGTCCAGATGATCTATTTAAGGAACGTGTTAGAGCGCCCCATTTGTTAGTCGAAATCCGCCTCTCCCTCGAGAAAACGATGTTACCACATCAGAATGGACAAAAATTCCAAGAGCTATCCGAAGGTAACCTTCACTATTTTTTCTGCGTGTTCGATATTCATTCTGCTATGACCGTCGGTCGCCTGTCGACCTTGGCTACTATGTTTGGCAACTGTCCCTCGGTCTTCTGATTCGATAATGTTCGTAGGCCACCGCATAAATATCCGGTTATCTCCTCCTTGTCGCACACGTTTTTGGTGCTGGACAAAGTGGCTTTCTGCACCCATCTTTCGACTTGACCGGGGAACGATTTGCGGGGACGGTCGCGCTGTTCTCGGGGCCAAAATTGTCCGTTTTCTTTACCACGAGGAGGAAAATTCCATCTCCATGGATGGAGCAACATATTTTTTTCCGAAGGGTTCAGTTATAAATATGATTACTCCTTTGACTGCCAGGCTTCCGTTGAGGTGAAGTTTGCGAAGGGAAACTGCAGTACGATTAGCAAGATGCTTGAAGCGTACCAGATCAGGCAGAAGTGTTGTAAACAGATCCATTCGCCGAGTTCACTAAGATGGTTGATTCAACGATCCACGAGGCATCGTGGACAGCGTTGGGTAAGCTTGACTCTCCGGGTAAGTTCGGTTATTTAACCGAGTCAAATTAAAATAGTGTGTACGCATATGAAGGTGCGGTTGCATGAATCCATTTGTGGTGATTCTGATACTGCTACTGGCGTGAAGTGCGGGTTGTGTCTTGGTTCCAATCACACGTCCTATATAGTTAACCCCACTACTGGTAGGCCCTCACTAGAACTCAGAGGTGTCCGTTTCAAGTACTGTGTACATGGTCGCCTGCTAAACACTCGACATCTCGGCGCTCTAATCCCGTTACTTAACCCGATCAACCACATGATAATATTTTCAAATAACGGTGGGCTATCAACGCACAATCAGGAAGGGGTAGAACGATTCGGTACATTTCCTGTCCAGCTTTTTCCGGACGGTTGTACTATGCACACTGATCTGAGGTTTTATTAACATTAAGACTGTAGACATTCAAACTTTGGTTGCCTTGGTAGCAACCTATCGGCAGTCCTTCTCTGGACTCGGGATTTATGAGTTCGTCTGGCCAAAGTGAGCGCTGCCTTGGAACACTCTGAAACGTACATTTGGAAGAAACGAAGCCGGAGAATAAAAACCAAACCGCTTGTCATGGCTTTATCCAAGCTGTTATACAACAGCAAAGCATGCTGTGTCTGATCCGCCCTTACTTTCATTGTTTAAGACGCAACCTGGTTATTCGATGGTCTGATACTAGCCTGAAGACTGGAGCACTGACAGAACACGTATGCAGGATGGCCAAAGAGCGGATCCAATAGCAAATATTTCACTACCAGCTATAATCAGGCGGAAAGAACCCAGGTCACCAGAGACTGCGATGTCAGGAAGTTGTTCACAGTGTAAAACATCTAAATCAGAGAAGGGAGTAGTTACAACTGGAGGAGTGTACTCTGGACAGTCGTCCATAAGTTCAGCGCCCAACAGCTGTGCATCTGAGAATGAAAGCAAAAGACAATTACGTATTAGGTGGTTTTTTTTAGCTCTGTGAGGGGCTTTGAATACACTGACCGTCTGGGACTGGTAAATCGTCAGTGCACACACTGAACTGTTACCGAAGCAGCGAACAGTGTGTTAGACGCAGATAAGTTGACCGATATGTGCGTCTTTTATTCGTATAAGCGAGCAATTCTCACCTTCGGGTAAACTAAGAGAACTCCTGCCACTTATATCCATGACTGCTTACTAACTGTTCTTTCATTAGCTTCTTGATACTGCGTTTTTAAGACTTCGTTCGAGTTTTCAGTCTAAGTTTACCTGTGTTTGTATTATATATCCTGCATAATATAAACTAACGTCTGATGCTGAATCTGAACTCCATTCAAACCTCTCAACATCTTTAGTTTCTTACCGCTTACCACGCTTACTTTGGGCCAATCTTCCATAGTTCTTCTGAGAAATGGGGAATTTACTCTCACTTCAGCTTACCATCCGTCTGGTAACCCTACGCTGCCCGATCTGACCACAAAGACATAGATTCACGTGCCTCCCAATCTTCGTTCTACAGGTTTACACTGGATGTATTGTTTATGGGTGGTAGAGCACAAGCCAATTATGGTAACGTACGTGTTTCCGGAGCCTTAGATTGTGGTCACTGTGAAAGACTAGTCTGGAACCGGATACCTCCAACCAAATGGCATGGAAGCACGCGTCAAGAGGATCTCAGCCTGCCAAGGTTGACATATCTGACTGCAGTATTCCTAGTACCGCACAGTTGAAACCTGGTGTGCACTCTACTTTCGATAACAAGAATAACATGTGCTAGAGATGTTACAAGAAGTTGACCCTTTTATTATGTTGAAAAAGGGAAAAGGCTATTTTCCAATCTTTACGAAAAATGGAGCAGCGTATGTTTGATAACAAAGTCCTAAAATTGTCTTCTTATACGTGCTACCTACTACCGATATGTTTGGCAAAACAATTGAAGCAGTACTTGAACCCATCAATTTTACCAGCGTAGTACTCGGTTTAACTTCGCGCAATCCAGCGAAAAAACAACTGCCGTCTTTATCAAGCAAGAGAAACCAGAGTGATCATTCCGGCTCCCAAGTAGGTTTCAACTTTTAACATGGTTGTGCTGAACGGTGCTTGGGTAGACTGATCGATTTCTGAGTACTGGGATCAGACAGCATATTCCAAATCGACCGTAAATCCAAGCAGACAATTTGAGTACAGCCGCTGCCTCGAAAGACACCAATCCACCTTTTTTCAAGCGCTAAGCACACACTTGAGACAGGCCATAAGGTAGACATTAGCGCCTTCAGTGACCTGTTTCATATCAGTGTCTGTGATTCCTGTACGCCGTATTCGACTGCCGTGTTCGCAATAAAGACTCAAATACACAAGTTAAATCAAGTCAACAGAATGCTTTATATACTCTCAGAGGTGAGCTCTCAGCAGAAAACCATTAGGCCATTTAGGACAGGCACATGGTCTAGAACTGCGAGCCGGCATCTGCACATTGATGATATTAGAATGTGGCCAGGATAGCCATCTGATACCCTGAATTGGTAGTTCGTAAAATGTGACTGTCCGAAAGAGAAAGATCCGCGCCAGAGGAAACTGCTGGAAGTATATGCGTTCAGTAAACTGATGAAACTTCAACCCTAGATAAGTAGTTGCGACCACAACATTCAGACGCTCGGGATTATGGGCATTTCCACCTAAAGTTCCAAGAGATTCTGTAATGAGTGTGTGGCTAAACAGAGGCGCGTATTTGAGCTGGGGAAAGAGTTTCATTTCTTAATACCCTTGACCTCCACACCACGGCAGTAGAGCACATGATTGCAAATTGACTGACTAACACACTGAACAAAAACCGAGACAAATTGTTGCCAACACTGATGACGCTATTCCAGCTATGACGTGGTCCCTGTTTCTGATATTGGGCTGCCCTGTAAAGTGAGTGGCTGACATGAAAACGAAACAATGCCACCTTTGGTAACATCATCACCGCAAGTTCGGACGAAACACACTGAGTAGCCAAAGAACTATTTTGTGAGACGACTTGAAAGGTAAAAGGTCAGGAAATTTTAACTCAAACATGAATGTCAGTCAGTAAGAACAAACGATAGAGCAAATGCAAAGAAGACTGGGACTTAAAGAATCAACACCACATTCTTGTGGTTTATCCTGCCATACCACTGTTCGAACCGAAAACTCATAAACTTTGAAACCAACTCGGAAAACGAATGAAACATTTTGTCTCAGGAGCAAAACACTCAATTGATTCATCCACTGAATTAAACACACATATCAAACAAAACTATTGCCAGAAAGAGTTAACTCGGGGTTGTCATGGAATAACTACAGTCTTTCTCTCAAACGACACCACGCTAAACAAACAAACACTGGGAACTTCATGGGGACAACACCGGATTGAAGACACGGTTAACCAGGCCAATGGAAAAAAAACTTGTTGCAATTATTCAGCTCGTGCCTAATAACCCGTATCAAATCTAACGAAAAGTTGTTACCAATTGGAAGGCAAACCGATGGGATCACCAATCTCAAGATTGGTAGCTGAACCTATTTTGCAGCCATTCCAAAACATTGTCTGTCTGATACGTTTACCAAAATTCTGGAACCGCTCCGTCAATGACGCCCTATTAGTCCTGGTGAAGATGTCAACAGAGAACTACCATTTCAATGTGATCTGGTAGGAAAACTCAACATCGATCAAACGGAATCCAGCGTACACTGAAAAGCAACCCACACTGATCAACTCCTCCGTTTTCTGAACGGTCACACTGAAATGCACGAAATAACCTACAGTGAAATTCCATTGAACGAAAACAAGAGAGTGTCACAATTCACTGAGACTGGGCAAAACGGGGGGAAAGCTATCGAAAACTCCCATATTCGAAGTATCGTTACACGAGAAACTGCCTTCGAAAACGTCTACCAAATGGAAATAGCAAACACTTAAAAACGGGTAATTTCATTAAATGTGAAAGGTACTTTAGAAGCGACCATCACACTTCTACTTACATTTGGAATCACAGTGGCTGGCTTCCCAACAACGACAAACATTGGATGCATTTTGTCCAAGTTAAATATCAAACTCAAAGCAGGAGGTAGGGTGGATGTATTCTGAAGATTCCATAGCAAACAATGAAATATATACGACTTTGCTCAAGCTAGCAGATAACTGGATAGAAAAATACATGTACACATGGCTGTGCTAAATGGACACGGTCAGTGATTACATTCACCAGAACATGTGGACAATGAGAACCGTTGATTCAGGTTGGGAAAAGTAACTCTACTCGGAAAGATCCAACCTCAATGTGTCCGCTAATTTGTCGAGGTTTGACACGAATCAAAAAACGATCAGCAGTCATGTGGACCTGGTATAGGTGCATGAGGTTATGAGAACGTGGATTGGTGGTTCAATAGATCGGTCATGAATGTCGTCTCATTCAAAGTCTAGGGAGCCCACTGACTGACATTTACATTCGAGTCTGAATTTCTTGATTTTTTAGCTTTCACGTCGTCTTAAAAATAGTGTTTTTTGACTGCTCAACGTGGTTCATCCGAACTTACGCGGATGACGTTACCACGGGTGTTTTTACTTCGTTTGCATGCCAGCCGATCACTCCAGAGAAGAACCCAATAGCGGCAAGAACAATATCCCAATCACGAGTTGCAATGATTTCGATCTGGCAAAGCTGAATAAGTCTTTCGGTTATCTTCTAGCCTCAGCAATCGAACATACCTACTGTTGAATTTGTGGTTTTCAGCCTCCGAACTTAGATAGGCTATGGGGAATTCGGATGTTAGTGGCAGCTTCACCAGCACATGCCAACAGACCACGTAATAGCGAGCGAAGCCGATAACCATAAGTAAATAAAGCCAACGGTGGACGTGATTTTGTCTTTACTGTAGGTACAGCACTTTCCTAAGCCGCTTCCCTAGCAGATGGTATTGTTGTTTTGGAAACACACACCCTCAAAACAATCTCGCTAATTGGACATATGTTGTGGCAGCAAACAGCATTGCTAAAAAGAGACTGAGACCATGCTGGTGCCACAAGTGGGATAGGCTAGAAGACGTTATACAAAGATTAGTGGTTAGTTTTGTCGGTGAGATGAATAACCGACCAGCGACTTCTTAACTGTTGTCTCCTGCAACATTTTGGACTTTAATGGGATTTTCTTGTGATGACTCACATATGTTAGTGTTGATGATAACTATGCGAATGAGCGAATGTGTGGAGCTTGACAAACGTTGGCGTCTCGGTGTGTCCGAAATGATTTGCATGTGTGGACGGAACAATGGAATCACGGTTCTGCATTAATAAGGCGGAGTGATATTCACTTCAATCAGGCATACAAGTTTCGATCAGTTACGACGCGCAAACAGGAACCGAATGACCTTGACCCGATAGGAATGAAGAGTAGCGTGATGCAAAGAAAGTGTGTGACTCATGTCGACGGTAAAAATGTGCAAAGGTTTACTCCTCTCTTTCGGGGAGTCTTATAAGACAACGTACTCCTTTGTTCTGCACCTCTGCGAAAATACATACATTGAATTCCGGTCATCTGAGTATCAGGTTACTTTGACAACCGACAAAAGTCCTGGGAAGTAAAATGTCTAAGTACTGCCTGAATGGTTTGTAATCCTACAGTTTGCTCATTTCCTAGTTCACTACATTCTGAGGTACCAACAGACACGGTACGATGTAAACCATACAGAATGTTACGAAATCAGGCATCCTCACGGAATGCGTTCTGTCTAGTCAGCGGATGTGACTCAGACATCATGATCTATGAATGCGTGCTTCAGTTTAGCTTGTCGCGAGTGCTAAATTATAGAAATGTTTTGTATGCGCACGCGTGTGCGGGATTCATACGAACAACCGGTAGGAGTTCTGCAAGATGTTGCTGACTTCTAGTGAGTCGAGTTGGAGTGAGCTTCACAGAGTACTCCTGTCCGTGACTTTCATAGCTAACCACGTGACCCAAATATTCAAAGCAGTAGAAACAGGGTAGAATACAAACATTCATCATCAATGTGATTGGGAAACTCGACAACTATTCATTCACCTCGGTTTAAACAAAAATCGACCTACTCGAAGTGTATTTGAAGGGGTTTTGAGGGTTTCTCATTCGGATGCACACCATGATTTAGAAACTCTCTAACTCAAATATCCGGCTTATCTTGATGCAAGTGTCAGTAATCATTTGCAACACCAGTATCACCTACCCAAAACAAATAATCCTCTCTTACTCTCTAATGTTTTCACATCTAAAAAGGGTTTCTCTCGTGCAACGAACTGACTTCAAAACTCCCACGCATACATTGTCGTCGTAATTTGGGAGACAGTTGTCAGCAATCAGTGCCTGTGAATGAAGTCCACATTCTACGTTTTGAACTTTGTACGGCGATGTTCTTAACGAAGACTTTTGTCTGCTAGCTAAAGTTATTAAAGGTTACTGTAAATTTCATGGTCTGTGTACTAAGAAAATTCGCCCCCTCCCCATTTGCATTCCCTATTTTTAACACCAGCCTAACATTTGATTGATACATCCTACTCACCCGATTTTTTGTTGTATTCAACCAATCTGTCATTAGTCGTCTGTGACACGAGTAGCCATTCTTGGCCTGGCTTACTCGCATGACATTTCACCCTGCTGACCTTGCTGGTTCTGATCGTTTTACACTGATTTTGTTTGACAAGACTATTACTGTGAACCATTGGGGTTTGCCTACTATAATTATTGATGCATTTCGTTAATAGTACCAGTGAAATATTTAGGTCCATTCTTGTTTTCAACCTAAGGACTCGTATTCGGGCTACGTGTATAACTCAACGATCAGACGTGGATCGTTACGATCACTATCAATAACGACAGCAAGCGCAATGTAATGTGTAACGGCACAAACTTTGTTTTCCGTGTAAACCTCAATCTTTGCTAGGCTTCCTACTTGATTAAAGCCTGACGATCTATACATTCCCGTTAACCGGCGGTCACGGACGATGAAGTCATTGGACAACACTGTTTCACGCTGCCACTCTTTCGTGAAAACGAAAACACTGGCTAGATTCCTGTCGTTTTAATTTCCATGACTGCACGAGACATGAATAAGCTTAAACGTGCTATTTGGGCTATAACAAAATGAAAAACAAACCTGATGAGCCAATTCTTTAGCATAGGTTAACGATTCGTCCGGATGTTTTACGAATCCACCTTCCGTTTGGTCTGAGCCAGACATGAGAACCACCCGGTGAAACAAAGGTGGGTTTCGGCGCCCGGAGTGCTTGGATAGTAGATGAAGAGCTACATCTCCTGCTGCCGAACCGTGACCAACGAGGGTTATCTGGACAATAGAATTAGGCAATTAGATAAGGTGTGAATCCCAAATGAGATCAAAGTGCACTATTTGAAAATGTCCGAATCCTGTTCTCAGTAAGAACGATATCGCAAAACATTGGGTAACTTTCGCTTAGATATTAACGTTAAATTCAATAGTTACTGATGAGTGGTCGGGGATTTGGTTTATTTTCAAGTTGACCATTTGATCGCAGTGTTCGCATTCACATAGACTTTCCAGCCAGCCGGTGTCTTTCGAAAACAAGCACTAGACTCGAGTTGCGCTCTCATTAGAGCTCGTCAGTAGTGCATATCCTTGCCACGGCCGGGATTTGAACTCCGGACACTCGAATCATGAGGCAACCGTGTTAACCACT
>QNGE01000793.1:114508-140713 GCA_008508345.1 Paragonimus westermani | reverse complement strand
GAGGCACGCCATAGTTAAGACTGGTCGTCCCTCACGTTTAGTTTGGCCAATCGCGTTCTTACCGTTGAGTCCAAGAATTTAAGGTGGAAATTCTAATGCACCAAAGTGATTTGCTTTAGCATGTAATGGAAAATGTTGTCTAAAATGGAAACATATATGGAAATTGATATAGAGCTTTGTTCGGTGTTACAAACAATTCGATCGGGAAGGAAATACGAAGTTGATAATCATATTTTACAGGACATCCCTATGACCTCAAGTTCAGCTTTACTGAATTCTCATACCTAAATGCAGTAAGTTGTGGGCTGTGCTCCGGCTGCGCGGTCATCCTGACGTAAAGCACAGTAATTGTTCGGTTAGCACCAATCGATAATACTCTTCTCAGTAAGTCAGAATCGCAAAATCCGGAACTACACGCATTGTTGATTTGTTGCTTTTTAGCAGGTAAGTACGTAGGTACGTGCAATTAATGAAGTAGCCAAGCCAAGCAGTCGTAACAAAATTATGATTTCAGTGGCTGAATACATAAACGTTGGCAAACACAGTCAGATATCTTCTGACTAACTATGGTAATTAATCCGATATACAGATGCGTCTTAGAGGAACGATTAGTTATAGGCAACTTATTAAGATGATGGAATGTTGGAACAGACCAATGAGCGGCTTCCATCAGCAGTCGATCAAAAACCTTAGGTGGCTTCTGTTAGGACCCCTTGTTCAGTCAGTCGAATAACCATCCCGGCCGTGGCAAAGATATGCACTACTGATGAGCTCTAATGAGAGCGAAACTCGAGTCTAGTGCTTGTTTTCGAAAAACACCGGCTGGCTGGAAAGTCTATCTGAATGCGAACGCTGCGATCAAATGAGAGTGATGGTCAACTTGAAAATAAACCAAATCCCCGACTACTCATCAGTAATCTAAAATATATCGCCTTGCAGGTTTAATGAGTTCTGTGATCTCGACCTGTCTCGGAAGTCCTAATCGCGGGGTTATCGATTGGAGTTAACAGGCAGTAACTGTGTCTCCTCTCGAGACGATCGGGCAACCTGATCATTGCTCACAAGCGAGAGTGGTTGAGCGTTCAGATTTGATGATTCGGTCGTGCCTAATGTGAGGTCAATGGCGCAGTGGTTAACACGGTTGCCTCATGATTGGAATGTCCGGAGTTCAAATCCCGGCCGTGGCAAGGATATGCACTACTGACGAGCTCTAATGAGAGCGCAACTCGAGTCTAGTGCTTGTTTTCGAAAGACACCGGCTGGCTGGAAAGTCTATGTGAATGCGAACGCTGCGATCAAATGTGAGTGATGGCCAACTTGAAAACTATCTTTACGTTGAACGTGCCACTGTTACTGTACTCCAAATCCCAATATGTTCACCACTTCTGATGTGGGTGCCAGGTCATTTGAGTCAGCAAGACGGAAAGACAGCTGTACAATCGAGAAGCTGACACGGTTCCATCTTTGATCGAACGTGAGATGAAACAGGTCCAGTAAATGATTTTGAGCAACCAGTACAACGCAAGCACCCCGTATCTTTGGTCACATGTCGCTTAGATTATGGGTATAAGTTCACCACTACTGATGCTTTCGAAATCAGTTGCATAAATAACAACTGAAGGCTACTTCGGTTAGCTCAAGCAGTTACAATTCGCAGGTAGTAATTACCTTTCTGTCAAAATTAGAACTTGGTCGTCATCCTAAAAGTATAGCAGTAGGTAAACAACTCCACTGTTCGCAAGCGTAATAGACAGGTTTGTATTCTGCTTTTCTAAAAACGGCTTTGCTCACTAAGATCTCGGTCTTACCAGATTCAATCATGTGAGATTAGCCAAAGAGAAACACCCCGACAAAAGGCGGTTATCTTCACAACTACGCAAGTCACACTGCTGATTTTGTAGGAGCGTTCAGACAGTGAGGCATTATCCTGAGGATACAGAAGAACTGTGTATTCGTAGCTACAGCACTGCTGTCTTCCGCATGCGAGAGAGGAGGCCTAGAAAAGATACCCTAAATAAAAGGTATTCCGATCCCTCCCAACACCTGGCCTTAACCCTCAGTGCACCATCTTGTGCGATCGAGAAACTCGCACTAATTCTCAGAAGTTTGATGCAGTTTACAATACATCTATTATGCACATTGGTAACCAAAGCGAGACGTCAACGACTTATTCACTGCAGCCCTGAGTTGGATTAGCCCTCCATAGTCACGTAAGTCAGCTTTTTGAGTCATCGGTTCAAACTATGTCTTTAGGCCTAAAAGGTTCGTCTGGTGCAGCAAAGTGTTATCAACAGCATGATAGTGGCTCAAGTGGTCGGACTATGTGTGTGAGGGTGGAAGATAGGTTCACAATCTATTAAGGAATATTTGCCCACTGGCTAAGGAAGGATGATTATGAGCTAGAACCTGCCTGAAACGACTCAATTAAAGCATGAACATCTGTAGGAAAATATCCTACAGTGTTCACAGCCAAGATAATTGGTTCTCACTCTGTCTTTCTAGGGTATCCACTCAGCGTACTAACAGAGCAGATAAGGATAACCTTATTGGACTTTTGTTGATCACTTATCGATCTTCACTGTGAAACAATACATCTAAACGAACGATACACAAGGAAATTGGAATCAACAGAAACAATGGTAGTATGTTTCTGGCAAAAATGATCAATGTGAAACCCACCTTATCGGGATCCCCGAAAAATTTCTCAGCGTTCTCTCTGATAAACTCTAAGGCCCGCACTTGGTCCCACAATCCATAATTGCCCAAAGCGACATCATCTGATTCGCTCAAGTCAGTTGATTGCATAGTCCCCGACTGTGTGGCCAAATACCCAAAGGGGCCCAGGCGATAATTGACGAAGATCACAACAAGGCCGAGCTGGGCCAACACGTGGCCAGGATAGCCATTGCCCGATCCTACCAAATGATCCAAGCCATCGAAAAAGACGACGATGGGTAGCTTCCGACGCAGGCCAGGAACCAGATTGCCAGGGCCAGAGTCTGTTTCGTTTACAACATAAATGTTTAAGTAAAGACAATCTTCACTGATTGATGCCGCCTGCTGAACAGTCTGACGCATACTGATTCTTCTCCACCATTCGTACGCTGACCCAGACCAAACAGTGAACGGACTGTCTGGGATCAAGTAAGGTTGGGCACAAGAGGAGCGGAAATAAGTAGCATCGTATTTGGAATTCGATTGGGTTGGTGGGACGGGTTTACGAAACCGAAGATTATTTTCCCTGGTCGGAGGTCGAGCGTATGGAACCCCGCGCCAGACCTGAAAGGATCAATAAAATTCGCTTGATTCAGATGGAGCTTGCGACCTACTCCTTAATGAACATAAATAAATAAGTCAGCCCACACAAATCAAAGGGCCTCATGTACACCCAACAAAAAACCTGTGTTCGTTTCGTTTTATCACAGTAATCTCTTCGATAACATGTTGACAGCAAATTCACAACAACTGAATGGATGTTATTATGGATCATGCTATCATGTATACCGTAGTATGTTCAAATAACATTTATGAAAGATGAATCTTTTAAAAAATTCTACAGTCAACCCAAGTTGTTGTGGTGTTCTCAGTTTGATTCACTCACCCTATGTAATCTGGGTACGTTAACTTTTGGAACTTCGAGGATCGAAGATGAACGAGTCATGAACTACCTGCCATGTGACCACGCTTCAAGGGAGTGGCAGCTTGATAAACACTTACCATGTGTACGTCATGTCACAAAGGTAGGATCTGGAAGGAGTGTTCAAACACATTAAGTTAAGGTACACTCTAAGAAGTTGTCAATTCCTCGCTGTCCAGCTGAAAATTGCAGTCTCTTTCCGTTTGAAGGTTTGAATAAGTCACCCTAAGGCGGCGTCTTGAAGACTGAAAACGATCGACGAATGTCTAGCATTCCTGCATCAGCTGAGGCGAATTTCCTCTTTATGAAGGTGATTCTAGCATTACTTTCACGCAATAGAACCTTCCCGATTATTTTTTCTCATGACTGAAACAAATGAAGTGTCACTGATTGATCTAAGAAAAGCGGGTTTCAATCTATAATAAGCGATGTTGCCGCCGATTCCGTGAAATGGTTTTAGTTACTTTCTGAGGTCGATGGTTTAAATCGATTATACAGTTTTGTGGAAACCTCCAGTCTTTTTTCATCTAAGCTCGGAAGCACTTCTTATAACATTGGACACAAACCTTAATATTCACCATAAGTTTGTCTCATCCTCTTTATTTCCCGCGCACGACGTCCTTCGGCCTCTTCCTGTAGCACGTACACGTTTCCATAGGTCTCTAGAATTTTTTTAGCAACTTCTCGTATGCGTCACTTGAAAAGCTATAAGATTCCACTCGCCAAATCGAGCAGTTCCCATCTTCCTGACACGGAGTGCACACAGTAAAAACGAGCTGCACTGTCAGTCAAGTGAAGCATGGTCACATAACAAGTGGCTAACGCCCAAATCACTGACAAGGCGATCGGACAAACGCATTGTCTGCTAAGTAACACAGTTCCGGCCCTCAAAGTTCCAGCGTCCACGCAACCAGCTTACGCTATCTTACTGAGGGTGTTACAGTAACATGGGTTGGTTGTACTGTTTTTGCAGCTATTCTCCATGCTTCGTACAGGACTTATTCCTCATAGAGGTTATTCGAACAACTCTAAGTCTACGGCCTTCTGATAGCGTTTGTTCATTTGCTTCTGCAAATCCTTGTTGGCGATCGAACCAGAAAAAGTTTTGCAAAAAGATTCAGTTACCGCACAATTTTGTCATAAGTTGCACAAAGTCGTTTTATTTTACGGCTGTCAGTTGGAGCTACCAAAGTCTTAGCGTCCCGACGGTAAAAGACGTTTGGCCTGAGAAGCTGCTTTCTTCCACGCCGTAACACTTTGTTAATGTGAATTATTATACACGTCCACTGTAGTTCCGTATCCATCGTCTTTCGTACAAGGCTAATTTTCTTGCCGAAATGTCCAGCTTAAAACGTGCAATTCTCAGATTATTACACCCAGCCTTCAATTATCTGGACGCTGATGATACCCATTGGTTTCAACTCCTGTGTTATCTTTTTCTCCTCACGACCTACTACTCGCTAAAGCCGTTGAGCGTGCGACTTTGAACACACGACAACAGGAGGATTGGATGAATTCAGTCAAATGCACCGATTGAAATTGCTAGAACGTCTAATAAGAATATCTAGCTTCAGCACACCTCAGACTGATTACCGTAAAACGCGAGTTGGTCAGTAGGAGGTTGTCAGAGTTAACTTAGAACAGCCGCGGATAGATTTGTGGGTCACCTTCATCTCCAGCACTGGGCATGTCTTGTGCTCTACTGTCTTCTACTGAAGAAATCCCGAAAGGCAGTAAGTAATTAGATACAGCACCACAAATGTTAAAATTCATGTTCTGTAAAGCGTATAAACGAACGAATACGATGAAGCCTAGTTTTCACACGCCACATACTCAGCTGTTTGTTACTGATCGTACATCGATTACAAAATATAGACATCTTGACTTTAATGACTGACGACAAAATCACGGAGGATTTCTTACACTAAGTGATCCCGCTTTGATTGCTCTTTTGAGGTTCATCTCTTTGCTGTTTGTGTATTTGTAAAGCTCGTTCCTAATTTATACAAGTAGCTTAATTCGCCGCCTGTCTCCATCGTTACCTACCTTAACATACCATTTTGATGAATTCTGAGAAGTGATATGAACAACTAACACAACGGTTTTTTAGTTCGTAACTTTGCCTAGTTCGTAGTTTGCCATTTTCGGAAGAAGTGATTTTTGCGCTACGACGCAAAATGAGCTCGTCAACTAGTCATCTGCTACGGTCAGTTCTCCCTCAAGAAAGAAACTGTCTATCTAATCCATGGATCTAAATTATCCGGTTAGTGTGGTGTAAACGCACGAGTTGCCTGTGTGTACATTTTCGCCATTGTGATGCGAACGCTAATGTACGAATTCGTTTTGTATGTAAGAGAGAGCTTAAACTGAATAGATTGTCGATGCTAAGTGTTCAAAATTTCGGTGCTCTAATCTCGTTACGTCACTCGGTTGTTCGCACGCTACTGTTTACAGATGACAGTGTGCTGTCATCCATCTCCTTGACGCATCCTTCTGATTAAGTAGCCGGACATGGTCCCGAACACTGAACCACTTGACCAAGAGGACAAGAAGAGGTCTGAATCTACGTTGAGTATCATCCAGCGACGTTGTCTGAGACACGTCCGCCTGACTGATAAATGGATCCTGAGACGGACGTTCACGGGAGGCTGACTGTAGACAAGCGAATTTCTGTTGGCCAGAATATGCAGTGCCAGAATGCTACCTAGGTTGCTCCCTGTGCAATTTCGGTCTTAGTTTGTGGAAGCACGTGATCCTTAACAAAACTGCATGAAGAAGTAGGACCCTGACGAGCGACCGAAGGTACAATGGGCGACAGTTGCGCCGTCGTGCAGTTATACAGGTGATATGTGAAAACAAACTGTAGTTGTTATAATTCGTGATGTGACTGTACTTTGCTGGGACGATTTCGAATACAAATGCGCTAGTCGTCTTAGATTACTGAGTCATCAGTGTGCTCGTGGCGACCCGACCTTAGTCCTTAGGACTTATACTAGATACCAGGTTTGTGGGTAGAATCATAAGCAGTCAGACAAGAGCTACTTACGGTGACATACTTGTACAGACGTCATTTGGTTGCAGCCAGCGTAATGGGCTAATCCATAAACGGATACCACCAGCCGTAATATACACGACTGATCGAAACGGGTTTCGGTTACATCACGCCAGGAGTTTCAGTTAATTCCCCTGGTCTCATCGACCTTCAGTGAGCTCACTTTGTTTCAGCCCACCAGACCATTTCTGTCCTCAAACGTGTGCACTTCGCACGTAATTCTGTGACCCAAATGCTCAGCTCAACACAAATATGATAGAAAACAAACATTCATCATCAATGTGACTTCGGAAGCGCGACAGTTATTCATCCAATTCAGTTTAAACACAAGTCGACCCATTCAAGAGGTAGTTGAAGAAGGAGTTCTGGAGGTTGCTCACTCGGCTGCACATCATGATTTAGAAACTCTCCAAGTATCAGTCCTGATTTGCAACAACGCTATTATCCACCTAACACAAACTATTCGCTCTCACTTTGCTATGCTTTCACAGCCAAGAAGTGTATTTCTCGTGAGATGATGTCAGTTCGAAAGTCCCGCGAATACATGTCGTAATTTGGGAGACATCTGCCAGCAGGTAGTGGCTGCGAACGAAGTCTACATTTTATAGTCCGCAAAGTGTACGGCAGTTTTCACAAGGAAGTCTTTGTTTACTAATTAAGTGTGCTAACCGTTAATATCGTTGACATTTGCAATGCGTGCTTTAGTGTACTAAAATTGGTATTGGTATGTTCGCCGTGCTTGGCATTTAGGTCTCAAACGTTTGATCACCAGGAGAGGTGACAGAATCAGTGCATGAGTGTCTCAGCGCTCAGAACAATATGGTGAAACGCTTACGCACAGTCGTTCTCACCTAGCTTACTGATGATAGGTTTGCAACCTAGATGTCAAGCTCGGCGAACATACCAATACGAAAGCCATCAACTCGAACTACGAACAATACCACCACTGTTCCCAACTATCAAAGCTATAATTATCGTGGTAAACAATAGTCACTGTGCTCAACTCCCGACTAAATAGTCTCCATGAAACTATGAAAGCGATAGATCGAAAACGTTCGAGAACCACTGCTACAGCTAAAATCGACCAACCGTCAACTGTCTGCATCCTGTCTGGAAAAGAGTTGCATTGTCCTAATGCATGCGGCGACTATCTGAGTGGTCAAAATGACACGCAGTAAAATCTGTTCGAATTTTCAAAATCCAGTTAACTTTCTCAAATCCAACAGGAAGCGAGAACCACTAAGAAATTTTACGATTGGATATTTTGTTGGCGAGGTATAAATGTAAAGTAAAGTAGTACAAACTTCAGTTAAAAAACCAAAGCGCTCTCTCGGGATACCATCAAACATTTACAGACGCACTGATTCAAGAATGCATCCGAGGTGGTATCTGAATCTATGAGCAAACAAATACCTACCGAGCTACGGTTTGCTATTTAAGTTTCAAAGGTTCCACAATATCAAGTCTACAAAGCCAAGTAGCCAAGTAGCAAAGCCTTAGACGAAGTTGTGTTGAGATATTTTGAGAGTATCCAAAAATTACAAGACGGTTTTCCGTATGGAACCACTTGGAGCACTTACAGAAGAAGTTTGTTTTATGGAAACGCCCTCACCATAAATTTTATCCCCGAAAGTGTGTTCCTGTATTGGGCTAGGAAAACCGTGGAAAGCATTAATGGTCTACTGACGAGCGGCAGCACAGGTAGGAGCAAGTGCTAATTGTTTGAAAAATGAAGCATTTGTGGTGTTTCGGGATTATTTGTGTTGTAAAACTTGATGGGCATTATGAATGCTCGGAGGGTGACGGAAGAAATTTGTAGTTGGATCGAAAAATCAGATATGCAGACGATGCTCGACCACTGCGACCGCTTGTTTCGGAGTTGTGCTTGAACATCAATTCCGGACAGAAAATCGCATTGTACAAACAAAAGTAGCGAAACAAATAGTTAAGTTGGGAAAAGTTTATGAAGCATGGCAAGTCATGACCCCGAAACCATCTAACTACTTCGTATTCGTAAAGTGGTAACCGATCAATGTTGCTCACTCCCAGCTTTCCAGAGACCATTTCAAAAACTATCTTTCACCTCAAAAGTGATAACACATCAGTGCAAACAAATTCAACCTTTTCCAACGTTGACCATTTTGTGATGAGTGCAAATGCCAAAAAGTCTAAGAAATTTGAGCAGAAGAGAACGCTACTCGTAGTCCACCAGGGATGCTACAAGCGTACTTCGGCACGCAGCAAACAGCTGATTTAGTCCACTACAATGATTTTGATGACCAAGGTGATTCCGTTTGGTGTCCTGCAGGTTGAGGAAGATGATATTGCTGATGTGTCGCTATCATTTTACATACACGCAAATCATAAGTACTCCAGAAAAACTCTGCGACAATTTACTATCACTTATTCTGTGTAATAACACACCAAATCAGCTGCTGAGTAGTCACGTGATAACCCGCTAAAATGACAAATGATCAAAAAACTTTCCGATAATCAATCTCTGACCAACAGTTCACGGCCGATTTCGTACATGGCAGTAGCCACCTGGTAGACACAGCCGGACTGGGACTGCAACTGATAACCTTAACTTAGAAAGCTAAAGCCCATATTCGAACATCTTCAAACTTCTTCTCTTAATTTGTAGTGAAATCACAGTTTCAACCTCATTGAAAACACGCTGAAAGATTTGTTTATCTATTCTACGCCGTTGCAACAGCATAAACAGAACTTCCACCATTAGTACAAGCACAAATTCCATCACTATATGCCTACTCCACTGTTGTTTACGACTCCAAGTTGAGAGTACGTATCCAAATCGAGTTTGGCCGACAATCATCCGCACTGTTCCACTAATGCAGTCAGATTTATCAGTTTACCGGTCGAACAGATCTTCGTCAGGAGGTGTTGCAGACGCACCTGTTCCGTCTGCGGTGTCGTAGTGCGATTCTACAGACACCAGCAAGACAAGACGGTCAGAGCTGTGCACATATTCGCGTCCCCACCCTCAACCCAACAATGCCCAGGTGGTCAATTCATTATGCACTGACCTGTTAGCTTAAACTTGCTCGCACTTAAACTGTCCATCAAAACTGTTATCCACTCAGAACTAAAGAGGCAGGCAGGTCAGAATATCGTGGGACTGAATCGGTGCAGACCGTGTGCAGACGTAAATCCGGAATCCGGTTTGTCACCCTGGTCGATAAGTTTATATCGCATGACTCAGGGTGCTAATCCATGCGACAAAACACTGTCACTGTTCGGCGTGGTCCATATGAATGATGCAACACGCGATTCATGTGAACAACCAAAGAAAACACTGAATTGTTCAAAAGTTGAAGCCCGAAGTTTATGGTCTCCAATAAGGAATTGTTTGTTGTACCTGATTTCATAATCAAGGCAATGAAACGGCAGATGAACCTTAAATGTCAGATGTCATGGAAATACCTATCCCCGAGTGTTACAAATCAGTAAAATTACTACAGTAAGATGAACAGGGTCCTAGATGGAAGTCCTGATGGTTATATTTCCACAACACGTCAAAATTTTCATGGTCTTAAACAGAGGTTCAGATAAAATTTAAGGTACCTGCTGCGTTATAAAGATGAGGAGGTTATACAGACTGAGACTTCATAAGCGTGACTTCTGCAGATCTCATGATCGACGGTAGGGTAAATCAACAATCAATTTTGAGGAACAGAAGAAATAGAGGTATTTGTTTTATCAATTAACACACTATACCAAATGGCTGACAGATCTGGTTCTTCTGTTCCCGTCGAACCATACAGACATCTAAAGAGGAGCTGTCGTCTGTGGTCTTGGCTTCCGTACTAGTGGCCTCATATACATGTTTCGTTATGGTTTGTAGAAACGATATGTGAAACGACGCCTGCGAAACATTCTCTAATTTTCTCTCATTTTTTTTCAAAGTACATTGCTATACCAGGATATGTTCGTTGAAATATACTTAATACTGTCTAACGTGAGAGACAATCAGAAAAAATCGAATTTGTAGCTGTGCGTATACTGTACTTGATACCTCATCAACAAGGTCATAAAATGATAGCTGATCTGACAGCAACTGTTAAGCAGACTCGAGTTGTAATGAATTCTGTCCATTCGCTATAACGTTTTATCGCCGCAGGTTGTCACCAAACTCATAATTTACAGAAAAGAAAATACGGAAAGTAGTTACCTCGAAGTGTGAAGAGTATGAAAGCAATCTTCTGTTTTCTAACTGCTACACAATTTATGGTGTGCTTGCGACTCCGGTTGACTTGTAACCAAAGTTGTTTTTGTGTACGCCACATGCTCCAAATTTTAGGACAGGCGGTAATATGTCTGAGTAGAGTTTCGGTACTTTATTGTGGAAAATTTACCTTTTGGGTCAAGACAGGTTTGGTAATTACGAGAATAGCATTGCCAACTGCCAATTCGATCTCAACAACAAATCAGATTCTTTTGACTTTCGTGTTCAATTCTCTGTTGAACTCATCCACAAATTGAAGGACGTAACAACCGTCATGTAAGATTCATGTTTAAGCACCTCCCTAAATTAGTTCTGAGTGCTAAAATTGAAACTGCAATGGGTGCAGTTACAAAACATTTACAATAATCTGGCCATCAAGTAGACCCCACCAAAACATTCCGTGTTATCCGTCAGGCAATGAACAAGCATGCTTTGGCTTTTCCCAAAGCACATGGAACCACCATTAAACGTTCACAAAACAGGTGATAAGTAATATGTTAAATGAAGTGAATATTATTTTTCTCCATATTCCTTTATCCACATTTTGTTTCCATCTTACATCTACATCCTTATGCGCTATCATTAGTTTTGATCATGTGACTAAATGATGAGAGATCATTTTGAAAATTTTGCTCGTAACCTCCCACATGCCTAAATGTTCGTACTTCATTTCGTGTACGTAATCAAATAAAGCGACTGTTGCGTTGTTCCAAGTTATTCAGACAATATTGTTTAAGATCACTCACAGTTGCTCATTTCAGACTCAACGTTAACCATGGCGAATTAAGAGGATTCATTTTCTTAATTATCGATGAATACTTAAAATAGAACTGGAGATACGCATCGGAATTCACGGAAGGTTGCAAGACTGTAACGAGTTCAGTGACAAGTGGATCAGTACGAGCAATCTTCGTAGCAGTAACACATATCGTACAGTAAGCTGACAACCGTTAGTAGCAGCATCATTAGATAAAACAATTATCGGTGATTCAATGGCACACAAACTCCAACTCGAAGTTTGTCTGACTGATGGTTCGAAGTGCTCTTAAAATGGATTGTGATCATGGCCGAACTGCGGCTTTGTGGAATCTTTGGGTAGATGGTTGAACTACTCTCTAACGGAGTGTAGAATTATCGGCAGTATTAACGCACAACTATCAGGCTGATTCACTGTGAAAAGCGACGTTTCGTCGAGATTCATCCTTGGCCCTGAGTTATCCGAAGGCCATTTTCTTCCCCATTTTCAACTCACCGGGCATTATCAGTTCGTTAGTGTTTGTTCACATCGATACCAGGAAAGGCCGACGAGTTATCGAATGCCTAAGTGGAAAACTGTATAGACCAACCTGAGTCTTTATAACCAGCAGCCCACGGGTAAAAACTCGCCATCGCAGGCAATCAATTTACGCAAATTCACCATCAGAACGGTTGTTTGTAACTTCAGAGAGACCCAAAAACCGTCACTGCTTGTGAGGAAAGTCAGATAACACTGCCGAAAGGTGATGTCAGCCATGTGAAGTTATAGCGGGCCAAGCACAATAGCAATTAAACAACACATTTTTAGGCAGAATCTGTTGAGCAAAATTCCTCTGAAGACCTATTTGCAATATTAAACTCTATTGTACGTCATATATTAAAAACGACCATAGCGGTTTAAGCTTTTGTTCAAAAATGATTTGTCGCTTATTGAATCTGTTCAGAGGTCCCTTACTAGAAGAGGCTTTCCAGTCTATCGAAGACACTCGAAAAGAAATCCAATCCTCATTCGTCAGTGTCCGTGCACTGTATCATGCGCTTACAGACCACCTCCTAATGATTACGGATAAACGCTTGAAGTAGAATAAAATACAGCCAGGATAACAAACGAGCAAGATATCTTTACAATTAAGATTGACCTTTCTTGAACACACTGTCCTACTTTGTGGGGAAGGCTGAATTGGTGGATAACTCTAAACTCCACATGAATTACCCGCACTACATCTAATCCACTACCTCAGCAACCATGTTAATCTAAACGTCAATATACAAAATCACTGATAACTGCTGATATGTCTATAAATCAGTTTCGTGTTCTCTGTTTTCTAGTTGTTTTATATTTAAAAAAAAGTTCGTATTCATTAACCACTTCAGACGCATCGTTTGAAACATTAAAAAACAGCCATATTTGGCGTTATTCGACGTGGATGTACAAACAAATCCAATCCGAAAATCAACACCAAAGCTTGTTTGGCAGTGACAAATAATATGGTTTGTATCACTTAATCTGTCGAGCCTCTAGCCTAAATCGTAGCTAATTTCTTTGTTTGTAATCCTGCTCCGTCTTATGTACGTAGACCACTCTCGTCCCTCATAAACATCAGTAGTATACAGTACTGCTTTGAAAGTAAAGTAGGCCTTTCCTAGATAGCGCTCCCAAAGAGAGATACTACCCGATAGAAACCATCTTCGTCCGGTTTATAAAGGTGCCTATTGCAAATTACGAGTTTCGAAAGACTAACTTCTTCAAACACCAACACGGACTACGGATCACACCCAGATTTGGCTTAGTTTCCTCTCTAGATAAACCACAACGTTTGGCAATACAGTTTCGTTCCATGAGCACTCAGAGCTAACCAGTAAGAGATAGCAGACATGATCATAATATAAACAGTTTGGTAAACAGATTAATAATAACACAACGTCACTCCTGAGGAAGGCCACCCGAGGTGGTTGAAACGTAGGGTATAATAACTTGCTCGTAACGTTGGTATTCTCAATCTGTTTACCAATAACGTGTTAGACACGACGCCGAAGCCGTTCAACTTCATTCGTACTAAATTTGGTGCGGACATTTTACAACTGATAAACAGTCTGGCTTATCCCATGTCTCTGATGCCAACACCACAGAGGTTTAACACAAACCACTATCACATTTTTCACTCTGTTAAATTTCAGACAAGAGGTCCATAAGGATTGTGAACTTCGCACAAAATTAATTTCACTGAATTGCACATAGCCTATGTGGTGGTTCCAGCCAATTATGATTGCGTGGTGCGGGTTGCATGTACGATCTGGTAGCTCACAAGTTAACTTCGGACGAACAGCATGGAACAGACAAAATGTCTCCACGTAGCAGCTATTCGGTCTGTCGAAGGCAATGCAGTAAGCAGACAATCGGCTTTTATCTGTCATTAAGGATAGCACAGAACCATTAGAAACGGTGTATAAACTGCAACAATTGCTCAATATTTAAAAAGACAGATTCATCGCCAAAATGTTTATAACTAAAAAAATCTTCAGTCCTTGTAGGCGTCTTGTGCACCACCGATGTCACCGTTCTCAGGTGAGACCACCTCACCTCAGAAGTGATCAATCAAGTTCGTTCCTGCCAACGGTCGTTCTAGGAGGGGCTACTGTTTACTGATCGCAGCACTCGAAGCAATTAGAGGATTGACAGGATGATAGCCGATGAATGCGCTTGTGTAGGTCTTTCTGTGCCTTATTATCTATAAATTCTTCAGACTGTATTGTTCGTCACTACAACCATTTGCCCTAGGTTCATTTATCAAAAATATCTTTCGAAGTGAATTCTACTGGAGCACTTCAGGCGAATTTTACATCTTGCGACAAAATTATACGGCATCTCGTATGTGAGGAATAGTTTCCTCCAAAGAAAGTCTACAGTAACGATTTTTATCGCAAGCTATCACATCGTACTAGAAGGCAGCAAGATGAAGTTTATTTGAATATCTTTTATGGAAAACAAGTTCTAAGTCAGAATAGCCATAATGAAACCACACAGCTTTCTCAGGTTGTTAGGATGCTTTTAAGCTTAAGCGCTGACGCAAAGATAGCTGATTTCATAGACATCAGATAGACAGATATCAGATGTTTGATAGCAGGATAAATGTTATCATGCAGTCAATAATCCATTATCACTTGACTGTCTCACGTGACTGTCACTTTGTTCTGCATTCGTTCTGTTCACGTCATGCCACGATTAAATGAACTGAATGCGTTGGAGACGGGAAAGAGTTCGACATTCCAACACATATAACGCAGAGTGGTAAAAGGCTATCCAAATTCGAAGATATTTTTACTCGCTTTGTGAACACAATGAATGACACCGCGCAAGAAAACTGAAAAGAACAGCATTATACCTTTCAAAGCGAAATAAACGAGTACCACCACTAGATACCAGTTCAACAAGGAGTACTTTGAAGTTGAAAATGGCACTTTGCCCCCAGGCTTTCATAAGAATTGTAATTAGCAGACAAAAAACACCACGGTTGAAGAATGAGAACTAGTTCGCTAATTCACAGGCAGATACAACATTGCTCACTGTGGGACGAAGGTCATACCGTTTCGACACATCCAGAATATTTCATTTACCTAAATGGTGGAAAAGTAATCTAGACAGGTATGGTGTTTAGACGTACTATCTGTATGATTTTATGAAGCAGTGAGCGCGCCTCAGCTGATGCATTAATGACAGACACTCACCACTGGTCGGGAAGTGACTTGAAACTTACGAGTGATCGAATTTGTCTTATCAAACGAAACTCAAGGCGATGGCGGTTACTTTATGATATAGGATCTTTTTCAACCGTTCTTCACCTAGGAGGAGAGCATAAATTTAAAGTCAGTGTTGCTGATTACGTTCGAGTTGGTACCTCCATTTGGACACACCGCTTAAAACTACCGGCTGTTGAGCGGCACGTGCACTAGCTGTCTGAGGGCTTGCCAGATGGCCGCTATAATTTCTTCGCTTGTGCCATCCAACATACCGTCATTCGTTTAAGGTGCTTCAAACAAGTGTGAACCAATACTCCATGACGAACTTGATGTGGTTCTGTTTTCAGTGTGTTCGAAATTCTTCAATCTGCAAGAATCTCACACTACAAATTCTGAAAAGGGCTTGATATAACTCATACACTCCCAGTGTGGACGGTTTTCAAGAATTTTAACACAACGTGATTTTTCTAATGCAGTCGAAATGAGTCGTCTTCACTGACATCCGGTCACTTCTTCATTTTTGTGAATATCAACATACGGCAAGGAAATAATCTTCCGTTAATTACCGATTGACTTTACAACATTCAGGCATTCATACGATTCAGTGGACGAACTGTTGGCTTTTATATACCCATCATCTATTTACACGTAGCATGCGAAAATGTGAAGAGCTGGAGAGAATGTTTCGAAAATATAGGTTATGTTTACGTGTCTCTCCTTATCAAACAGGTCAATTAACCACAAGAAAATACAAGCAACCGTTGGGTTGAAATAATTGGTTCAGTTGTAATAGATTGTCTGTATCTAACCACACCTTTCCCAACTTAAGATGTCCAGATATCACTTCCACGTGTCTCGATGTCAACGTAAGACAAGGCAGGTAACTGAGTTCAGGCAAACTAACTCTGTTTACTCTCTGACAGCGCCCTCCCACTTCCTGTTTTTCAGCCTACCCATGTGCATATTAGCCGTGCAAACTTGTTAACTGTAGAAACCCAGCTACCCCTCTTCGGAACATCTTAAACTGACATCAAGATATGCAAAAGTGATATGGAGACATCTTAAACTGGAAAAGGTATAGTCCATAAATTGAACGAAGAGGGATAGGTAAATCGTGTACGAGAATCAAGCCTGATTGTAACTGGGATGTTCGACAGGATCGAGCCGTAGTTGATGGATGTGCAGGGTCAACTGATTGAATCGCTGGGTTCATCCATTTCTCCTTGTAACAATTCAGCTTTCATGAACTGAACGAAGACCACATGTGTACACAGTGAACCTAGCTTGATCGCGCATCTTGTATCGGTAGTTTGAGCAACCGTCAAATCTGCCTCGATCGATTTATCCCTACAATTTCACCTCAGTAAATTTTATCCGAATACGTTCCCCACATGAACAGTTCATCCCCAACTCAAGACATTCTGCGGTAAATGATCACCGTGGTATCGAGTTATAATTACATACGGTCTTGGTTAGGAAGTTAGTTGTTGTCACACTGGTATACTAGAAGGGCGTTTTTGAAGAGGCGCTGTCCTGAGAAACATTTGTGTTTGTCTTCGTGAATAAGTAGAAAAATAGCCCACTGAAATGTCCCCTGAACAATAAATGATGCGAAATTCGGGTACAACCTCCCGATACTTCTTTGGATATTGCCTCCCACGATGATGATTAAAAAAATTAGCCGAATATAACAAACGAAGTTCGCTTGAAGATGACTGAGCAACGCTCTGCGTTGTGTGCAGTACCAGCAAGATCGGGTAACAAAGACTTCCCTTCGTGGGTTTACTTCACGACAGTTTGATTAGGTTCCACATTTTCCTGCAGCCATTGTCTCTCTTTGGATGAACTATACTGGAGCTGATTTGTTCGAGACGAAAATTACCTCGGAACTTCTTGTCTCGGTATGAGCCGGTCAGAATGAATCGGGCGGACTGAATTAGCGTGCAACTGTGATGTACAGCGATAGATCAACCCAAAAAGAACTAAATTTGCCACTGAAACACATTTCAAGGATCACTTTGACACCTGTCATCCTAAATTAATCCATAAGAATACAGCAGTGTTTGTTGTTAGATGCTGAAGCCTTGTTTCGACGACTATCATTAACAGATCTGATGTATTCATATAAAATTTGCTATGGTCTACGTGGTAATCCGTGTACACAAATATTATAAACATGGGAGAACTTGATGAACTTGATGAACTCGTCATTCCCGATTTCATTGAATTTATCTTCAGGGTATTTCTTGCTAAACCGTGTAAGAACAATGTTCGAGTATGCTGCCGGTTCATTCGGTTATTGTAAAAATTATGCATCAGTTCATGCTTTGAAAAAGTGTTCAATTAATGGCAAAAGTATTGTTGAAAAAAGACAGTATAGCCTTAGTTATAGAAGTGTTACGAGCAATGAATAACTGTGAATATCTGTCCTGGTACAAATCATTGTTTTCTAATAGGCTGATAATACCGAGGCATGTTGCTGGGGCGGCAATTCGTCGAGTGATTCCAACCCAACAACCACTCTTGATACAATGAAAATACTTTCTGGCATTGTGCAGTTTTCCAGGAGTTGTATTGGCTAAAATACTGAGATTTTATTACTTACACCTCAAAACCGTTTGTTTCCAAATGACCCACTAGATTACGGGTAGACTGATTATTGTCAGACTACTCAAATCTCCATAGAAACAGTGGAGGTAGCAGGAGTTCGGATTAAGACCTAGTAAGTGGTGATCCAGGCTCTTACCATCATAGCATTTACAGTCAACCGTTATATTTTATAATTTACTTTTGTACGTGTTTGTCCACACAGTTTCATTAACATTATCTGATTGAGAAATCCGGTTTGGGCAGTCAACCTGCTGAATCATTTGGTAGATTTCATAAGAAATAGTGGGTTGTATAAGTAACTGGGTCGAAATGTAGAATTCCTGATCGTTCGGCGTAGCCTCATGGCTCACATGGTAAGGCACTTGTCCCATCTGAGCACACCGTGTCTTTCACTGGATCGAATCCGACCGAGGTCCATGTTTTACGCAGTTGGGTCCTTTCTAAATTACCTACAACTTCGCTTGAAATCATCCACATCAATTCAAAATTTACGGTTTACCACGACAATGGACTAGTTTTCAAAACCGTCTCTCCTCATTTCTCGTTGATTTTCTGGCTGATATATTAACAGAACGGCAAACTATCCTAACTCCGCGTTTCTATCGATCTTTCAACGCCAAAAGTATGCTTCTCAAGTCGCATACGGAATTACCTATTTGACTGGTTCGTATCTACCCTCTGGCGCTGTTTTCTATCTGTATATGGTGACATTTTCAACCCAACGGACTTCAACTTGCCCATGAGACGTTCCATTTTTGCTAGTACGCACTGTCTCATTTATATATATATATATATATATATATATATATATATATATATATATCCCTTCCACCTATTTTCATGGTTGTAGCGGTCTACTGTCGTCACACCTGTGGTTGCTTGCCATTCAGCTAATTAAATCACTGTACCACTTGCAAGCCCAAGGTCAAGAAGTGGACCCACAGTCATTCCTGACCTCCGTTGTCTGAATCAATTCCTCCAGTAGTCGATATTCTCTAATTAACAGTAACCGAATTCTCTTCAGAAATGAATGTAAGTAGCAGGTCAAATGTACATGTTTTTCCGTTCCCCTGGAAAGCAATATTGTTAAAATGGAAGTTTAAACAGCATGTACGTCATTTTAGTTGGTGGATGTGGTTAGACACCACAGAAAAACATCATTTGTCTAATGAGTTGGTCGCGGATCCTATTTAGGGATGTGAGTGAACAGTCGGATTGTGTTTACATTACAGAACTAACAGAAAAGAACATTAAAATGAACTAGGAGAGATTGGCACAAAGTTCGCCACTAATAAATCATTCATTTTAGCCTTATGTCCAACCGAACTGCTTAATTCGGATTGTTATATTTTCCAGACCTGACGGTATCTAACTGGTTGGAAGATGTTCTGTTTTTGTTTGACCCAATTTCTCTCCAACATCGCAATCAACAACGTCTTGCATAATGTTTTTAGATAATCTCACAAATGATAATGCCGCAAAACCCTTGAAAGACAGAATCGTCTCATCTGATAATGCACAATCAGTCTAAACAAAAAAACATTAATTACATTATGATATTCCATTCCCTAAACGTTTGAGTGGGGTTTGTGCATTGCTGTCAAGTCAGCTGATTCGGCTACCCGTGAGGTGTTTCACACCATTAGTGTTGTGACCACCTAGCAGTAACTAGTGTGTTATGATAAAGGGAGTCCACTTTCTCAGACTACGAAGACTATCATGTGACTCTAACATTCAGAAAGTGCGGTTATGTTTGTCTCTGCAGAGCACGTGGAAAAGGTCTCATTGGCAGACTCCCGCATCCCAACACAGCTAGCAGGTAATCGCACTAGGCCTGGCTTAACTAGATTGAAACGTCTGAAGCGCCGGCTTGATCATCTTTCTGCAACCCCCTGCAACCACGTCAGGTGCACGATTATTCGGACACAAACTACGACCCGGCTCGATGATGGTTTATTCGCAGTAGTGCATGACTAAAGACACTAGCGACTGATATATCTCGTCTCCTTGGACCGACACATCAACCTATGCTCGAAGTGTCCAAATTATTGTCATCTTAGTTTCAGAAACACATGGAACATATCGAACATTTACACACTGAAGTCGTAGTACAGTCTTTGTATTGACTTCTCAAATGGCATAAAGATTCGCAATGATGAACGGCATATTCACAGACGAGTCATCAGGGGATTATAGCTCTTGAACACACCTGAAGATTAAACCATTCTGTTGGTCACTGGAATCAGTGGGGACTTCCGCCTGTAGCCTCAAAAAAGGTCTGCAGCCGTGTTAAACATGACCGCGAAGACCACTGAGGGGCGCTAGCAAAAAATCCGAAATTGAACCAAAAGGCACTACACGCTTACTTAACTGAGGTATTCAAAACTTAATCGGGTGTGTCTAGTACTGAGCTCCATAAGTATACCACTAGACAAACTGTGAGGTGATTCAAGCCACCCCCAAACAATCAAGTACTGTGTAAAGTAATCCAACTCACTCTTCAGTACACTATAACACTTATTAACAAGGACATCCTTGACAACATCGGGATATTCCAAGCATCTTTACTCAGAAAACTTAGAAGCCCGCACACCCATTTCACCTGGTCCTTTCAAAGTACTGCCTCGTTTTATAAATGAGTACGTGGACTTCTTGCTGGACCCACTGTACGTCTTATCTAGTCACTGGTTGAATCCAAGTATGAGCACAAATGGATAGAAATATCGCTCGGTGATGACTCTCCATCAGAGAAGTGCCCGTCGCATTGCTGCAAAATACAATCCCATCGTTTTACGCAAAATCGTAATAAATGTTTGGGAAGCCCAATTAATGGCCAGATTCGGCGTCAGTTGAGGGAACGTGACCATTTTGCGGCTTAATAGCAGGGATTTTGTTAGTAACATTCGTGCACAACCACCCTACTGAGGGTAAGTGATTCCTGGAACAAAATAATTGACTCGTGCGAATATAGTGTACCTGAATTTTGCAAAGCAGATCGATCATGGCGTCTTGTTAAATAAGTTGGAGCCCTGTATTATCTCAGATCACCTGTCATTATAGCCCCAAAGTCGCTCATCAGATGTTTAGTGTGAAGGTTCATGGAAGATATGCTAACATACTCCAAACTGTTAGGGAAGTGTCTCACGATTCAGTTCTTACACCTCTATTAATCACAATACTCACCATTGAGGCCAACGCCACCATGCAGTGCAAGTGTCTGATTTATACAAACCTGAACATCAGTGCTTACCTTAGCGCATGGGAATATACTCCAGGCTCACCTATATAAGCTCTACATCTGAACAGGAAAGAACCATCTGACCCACCATAGGAAGAAATGAACATCCTGTAAGTTGGTTAGAATGCCAAAAGAATCTACCATTTGGCTCGAATTGTTGCCCACAACAACTTGATCCAGGTATTCTTGTTCAAGAATACCTAAGAGTTTCTCAAAACATCACATAACTAGTACACCAGTGCTTAGTGAAATTCTCCCAGCAGTTGACGTTTAATCTCCGAATTAGTAGGCTCATCTAAACCATCTAGACTCATCTAGAGCATTCAAGTCAGCTTTCCCTTTCTCAGTCACAACATCAAGCTAACTGAAAACGTTCGAAGAAAGGGTACCAGAAGCGTACTAAGAGTGCGAGACTTTTTAATGTCTTGCTGTATAAAAAACCGAAGCTGTTCAGTCTGAAATATGGACATCTTCGTGGGAGTGTGTTACGTGTCCATAAAATTCTGTGCATATCCGGCCACCTTCTTCTACAAACGCTGAAGGTAAGAAGATGCCAGAGTTAAACTGGGGGAACTTCTCTTGGTCCACACTTGTATCTCGATGCTGAATTGTTCCTCCTGGGAGAGTTCACAAGGCTACATTCAGGATTTCAAAAGAATATCTAACAAGTACCATGCACTGATAAGATTCCTAATGGATGACCAACACTAAAAATTGCATAACACTTTCTGCAACCAGCAGGCATCCCAACAGGCTCAGTGTCTGTAAGTTATTTAGAGGTCACTCCTCTTTCACCACTTACTTATTCACTTAACTAATTAATCCTCTCACCCTTTGGAATACCATTTCTAACTGTCTGGCTATCTGTGTTCTTGGTCGTATGGAGACCACTCGAGCTCCGGACAGTAAAAGTTACCTTAACTTTTTGATCGTCTTTATTCCGATTAATCTACTTTTCCTTTGTTACGCATGCTGAAATCTGTCTTCATGCCTGCTGTATTAGTAATATACACCAAAACATTCACCCGTACCCACTATGTAGCACACCCGAAAGTGGATATCCGGTTTCACACCCCCTCCGAAAGGACAGGGAACCAGGCCACCTATAAGCCGGATGCTTTCCGGATTTGCAACAACCTCACTGAGCCAACTGGAGGCCAGGGGATCGGTAACCAGATTTCACCAATGAAGCAGCAATCATGGTGTAGTCTATATATCTAGATCTTGTGGAATCTATCGACGGACCAATTTATCTAACTAATGTCGACACATCCAGTAGATGGTTTTAAGTATTCCTGACAGCCCATCGCAGCACACAGTTTACAACTGGTCGCCTCTTTAGAACGTCCGAGATGTTGGTGATAGACAGTGAAAGTCAGTTTTCATCAACCGTATTCACCGCAGTTTGTGTAAAAAATAGTAGTCGACATGCCCACTGTTCACCGCATTAAACACAATCAAATATGCGACAACTGGTCCCCTTTATCAATTCGTGTCCTCTCTTTAGAATTGGACGGTCAAGTGGAACGTTGAGCGGAAATCATTAATGGCATGCCTTTTCAAAGTCAAGGATAGAGAGACTAACAGGGAACCTAATCGAGGCATACTTTGTACGGTACTGTTCAACACTCAATCCAAACGCTTCAGAGGGGAATTCTCAGTAAGGAGGTGTGTTCAGTCGACAGCCGAAGAACCCGTCTTAAGAACTGTACAACCGACGCTAAATACAACGATGGAACAACACCATAACCGGAACCGTGAAGCAAGACCCACAACATTTGACACATGATGAATGGTTTACATCCGTGAGTAAAACAACGATCGACTCGTCTAGATAGAGAAAGACATCCGGAAGCGTAGTAGTCGAGTGCTCTACGAGGTGTAGGTAAGCTTATCAGTCTGACCAATCAGACCCGTTCGAGGTCGAGTAGCCAAAATACCATGGTTCGAACGACAACAAAACGTCGAATCTGAAACCAAAAGACGTTGACACTCTACTGTATTTATCTATCCAAACTGCTCAGGAAGATGTACCCCTGTAGAGTGACCAATCGCCGAAGGGTTTCAAGTAAACCACTACAAGTGGACTCGCGATCGCAGAGAAGTAGGATGTGGAAGACATTTAGTGTGTAATTCATTTTTCACGTTATATGTCAACGGCACCATAGTGTGCACGCGCTAACCACAGCTAGGCGAAATGGCAACTCCAAGTATCACAGACCTGAAGGTGGTGTGTCCGTTCACTCCCGGATGAACATCTCCCTTCCGAGTCTCGGAATTGTTCAAATTAGCCACTGTATGTTATCTTATAAACACTGGCCTTTAAAATAGTTTTAGGTGATTTTGTAATTGCTTGGTTTGTCACCAGAACTTGCCACCAAGTTTGTATTTTACTGCCCTAACTAGAGTGGAACTGCAACGGAAACGGCAAAAAGCACATCCTGTTTCGACTGTGACACCTTAACGAGCCTAGTTTCTGTCAGAGACTCAGAGCTCAGGCTCTACTTCTGATAGGGTTGCCCCAGCCACCACTAGATCACAACCATCATTGCAAGAGGTTGAACACATCAGTACGGCCTAAGCGTATATTGTCTGTTCACGCCCTATACAGAAGCACGGTGAAATTGTGCTCGGTGTACACGTAAGCGAGCATGCCGTGTGTGTGTTGAGTTGCTAGGGGAACGTTTGAAGAATGGTGGTTTAATTTTGGAAAGTGCTTTGCTTCAATCGGTTAACTCCATCTGGGAGCAGGAAACGGTCCCTCAAACACTCAGAGTTGTATTGATTGTATCTTTGTTTAAATGTAAGAGGAACAAACAAATCACTGACGGTCATCAGGGCATCACTCTACTGAGCTGCTTTAAGAAAGTCCCGGCAAAAATCCTGCTGAATAGATTCAGTGTTGAAGTTTTGAGGACCAGTGTTTCTGAGGAGCAGCGTAGACTGGCCGAATCGTAGTGAGATCAAAATGGTGTTCGCTACTCGATCAGCTGCTGTAAACCCCGCCGGTGGATTTCGCCAAAGCGTTTGATTCCGTCAGCTATGAGACATAACAGACGGTGCTGGGTAGGCATGGATGTTCAGGCAAGTTCGTAAATATAACGAAAATGTTCCATGTGATTATGAAGGCGAAGGTGCAGTTATGTGGATCGACCTCGAGTGATTTCAACATTGCTACCAGGATGAAGCAAGGTTGTGTCCTAGCCCAAACCTTAATCAGTTTACGGTTGACTGCAACGCTGACGGCTGCTCTCCAAAACTCAGAGGACGGCGTGGCAGTTGAAAACCGCACAGTTGGCTGTTTGATGAATATCTGATGTACCGGTGCACAAATCGCTCTACATACTTCAACGATACGAGCGCTGTTATTCTCTGTTTGCACACAGTGAAGATGGACTTCAGCGAATGGCCAAAGTTTTCGTGACTGCGATATCCAAATTCGATCTGGATATCAAGTGGAGGTACTATGCTCGTATCTGGAATCCGCATCAATGGAGACATCGTTGACAGCTGCACCAACTACTGCTGCTAGAGCAACAACCTGTCGACAGACCTATCCTTGAACTGCAAGCTGCGATCTCGTGTGGCTAGGGAGAGCACTGCTTTCGGACGTCTCGAAAGACATCTGGAAGAACTGTAGCCTGAAGATGGAAACCAAGCTGATTGTCTACCGCTCATTGGTGATGTCTAAGCTATTGTACCGCAACAACATTTAGTTACTGCATCAGCGGAAAGTGCGTTATCTGAGCCGTTTCCGCGTGCAATGGCTAACACGCACTCGGATTCCAATACAGCTGAGAACAGGCGTGCGAAATACTGGTAACCAAAAACTGAGATACCAGGATATTGTTCAGACAAGTCTTCCGCGTTGTAACATTGATATTAGATCTCGGGAGGACGTAGTGTTGAACCGGACGGTCTGAGGGAATACGATGCGAACGGGTGTCCACAGGTTTGACAAGCAACAACTACGAAACCGTGGATTGAAGTGTGCAGTGTACTAAGAAATTATAGATGCCATAGGTGGCGGTGAAATGACTATATTGGCGTTGCATAGATCGCGGTAGAAAATGCGTTAACCGGCTCAGATTCGCAAATCATCAGGCTACCTGACACATCGAAAACGGGGAGATGACGGGTATGTTAAGCCCCAGTGTGTTAGGTCGATTATACATTAGTTTTGTTTAGGTGAAGAAATCATCCACGCCGTTTGGTAAATCACCCGCTCTCCTTTTCAAAGCCACAGTATTTCTCGACATTTTCCTTACTTCAGCTTTGTTGGTGAAAATTTGTATTATGAAAATTCTGTCTGAAATTCAATCTGAACTTATTTTTTGTTTTATTTCATGATCTTAACAAGAGCGCGAAAAATAGGTAATCCTGTAATGAACTTATTGCCTTGTATTTTCAATTTTGAAATCTGCCTATTTTGTGCTCTCGAGAGATATAGATTTCTCTTTCTTGCTAGTCTACCATCTGGCTAAACAGTAATGACCGGCCAGACCACAAACACCTCCAATCACACACTTCTTGGCGTTATTCTTTCGTGTTTGCACTGGATAGGTGATGTGCGAGTAAAAGCCCAAGTGGTGCATCGCAAGCCAGTTGGGGTGAGGACTGCGCAGGTTTCGTTTAGTTTCAGTCGCTATGACAGGCCGGACCGGATACGAGAGCCACCAACCAATTCTCTGTGTGTGTGTGTGTGTGTGTTGGCTCGGTCACGTCCGTCGGATGGGCGATGACCGTATCCCGAAGCAGTTACTGTACGGACAAGTGAAGTCAGGTAAGCGAAATCCCGGTGCCCAGAAGCGGAGGTACCAGGATGTTGTGCAGGTAAGTGTTTCACGTTGTAACATTGATTTTAGATGTTGGGAAGATTTGGCGCTGAACCGGACGGCCTGGAGGAATACGGTTCGGGCGGGCGTCCG
>QNGE01000793.1:89590-113267 GCA_008508345.1 Paragonimus westermani | reverse complement strand
GAGTTTCCTTTCGTTATTAGCCAATCAAGTGGCTAACCAGCATTGGCCGGCTGGACACAAAGGCCCCACTGGCACACCTCCCGTCTTATTCCATCGGGTTTACACTGGATATGTGGTGTGTTGGTGGAACTGCAATTGGTGCAGCGCAAGCCAATTGCAGTGATGGATAAGCGCAGGCGTCCTTTGGCTTCGGTCACTGTGACAGGCTAATCCGAATCGGATACCGCCAACCGTGTGTGTGTGTGTGTGTACATGCACGCCTCATGAGAACCTAGTATATAGTAAATAGTGGCTGTAGAATGGGCGAATTGAGCAAACAACCATTACCATGGTCTGAAAACCAGGGCGGTAAGTTAAAAACAAACAAGTTGTCAGCAAACTGAACGTACTCCACTGCCAATTGACCTGTAACGTCTTCTCCCGCATCAAGCACTTTGAATGGCATGTTGGTGATAGACGCCCGTCAATATAACATGGTTTCTATTAACACACATAACATACACAAGATAAAAACGACCGTTTTTGGAACGCTAAAGTTTGCGAATAGGAAGAATGAATCACCGTTTTTCGTGTATCTCTAGATCGACAGTTTTAGGACGATACACAAGATCTGCCTCCACCGAAACTTATCAGATAAAATTTATCAGCATCCATCTTAGGTAGCTACCAGAGAGCAACAAAAGCTTCTGTGAATTGGTACAAGGGATTGTTTTTATACTCAGAGTTTTGTAACCCCGCAGTCACTCTTTTACGCCTGTTCAGACACGGAGAAGGGTACACAACGGGTATGAGTTTTCTTAAAAACCAACTCTCTAAACAAACACTGCCAAGTTGGAAACACAGGCGGGTATATGTGGACTGGACCCAGTTAGGGAATGAGGATACGTCGAGGTGTAAAATTGGTATCTCCTGCCAATATCTTACACTAGTCGCTATTGCCCAACATTTCCGTCTAGTCTTGCTGGTCGTCAATCTCATTTCAGCCGGACCTTCCCAAGATTCTTTAGAGTAAATGGTAAACAGTCAACTGGTTGCGATCAGATATTACTGCCACTCTACACTGGCCGACGTACAGTAAAATCGCACCATCATCAGTTGCTTTCAGCCAAGCGGAAAGGAGGACAAACGCCACTGTTGACTGTCCGTCTAATGTCCTTTCCTGCCTAGCTCTCGGATTCCACAGTCCTTAAAGCCAAACGTAATTTGTCTTAAGCATGGAAGTGAACAAGTTAATTCCAGATGGTACATCCCGGAAATCCCCGTTCACTTTAAGTAATTATGATAACTAGATACACCAGTCCCCACTCTTTCTGTATTCGCCGCTAGACCCAGATTATTAATTAATACGAGTTTTTCAGCACCCATACTCTGAAACATGGTCAGCCAGGCTGGAATTAGGGCAGGCATTGGTGTAACCCCCAATGACGGACTGGATTCTCGTTGAGCAAACAAGACGATTCTGGATAGCGAACCTTCACTGGCTATCCATGGCGCTTGGCAGTGTAACCCATAACTAAATTAACCCGACATTAAGATCGCCTTCTGAGGGGAGATGGTAGCTTTGTTGCGATCCACATGTAGCTCTGGTGTTGTTACATCAGCAGGAGTTGTGAAATCCCAAAAGTCGACTGATAATATATTTAGTTCCACGCCAAACAGTTCAGACAGCTTTGAGCTGCTACCGTATTTCTGTACTAAATGCCGGTGGGTTTTGACAGGCACCAAAGTTAAACCCTGTCTGCGTTAGGGAGTAGTCTTACTCCTCTCTCGAGCCCAGCCGGAGTAGCCATTGGTTCTAGATGATATGGAAATGCCTAAGATGGTCAATCCCATCGCATAGACGTCAAGACATGAATGGCAAATAGATGTTTCATCTTACTCGTCAGCACCCCAATCACAAACTAGTAGAACCTACAGGGAGACCTAACCATCGAACAATTGCATCACAATACAGACAAAATCATCCGACTCTTTTAAGTCTCAACTAATGCTGAATTCAATAGACTATCCAGAAGTAGACGCTGCTCCCCGAGGCAGATAAGACTGCAATTATACGGACCATTATATCCCTGAGAAGTAAGTAGAAATGATCGGAGCTACGTAGAAAATCTCGTCAGCAACCTTATGAAAAAGCTAAGAGGCGATATCCGAAAGAACCTCAAGCTGACCGAAAGCCAGGCCAATAGGGTGGATGAAGGCATTGTACGGTTGAACAGTGACCAATTATTTGGCCATATTGGTGATCCAGGTCTTAAATGACAATCCGTTGGTGAACTTAATAAAGACGCTGTGGCAAGGTGGTTTACGGCAACTCAAGAAAATTAGTTGACTGGAAGAGACAATTAAAATGACAGTTCGGCTGCTGCTCTGTATACACTACGTTGTCATTAGGCTATACGCAGACTTGTCCATTCAGAGTCAACTGCACAAGCGGAAGTCCGAGTTCTTAAAGTGACTCTCAAACGTTTCATAATTGCTGGGATGGATGACCAAACGTCGTGATGAGATATTATTAGGAATTTTAACCCATTTGTCCCAGCTAGCTTGGACAACTCAGATCTCTCCTCATAACTGGGGAGGTTATAATGTATTTCCAATGTTGTTAAAATAGACAAGGATGCTGTTGAACATTAGAAGCTCTTGTCATAACTCGGGATATGTATGTCATAAACCTGTTAACTGCTCGTCGTTTGGAAAATTGTTGGTCTCGGAACCCTAATCAGTGCTACCTCGATTTCTGAAAACCTTTTGATAAACAACCTCAAAACGGTATTTTAGCAAGAAATTCTCCATTGTTTTCGGACACATCTTATTGGTGTAACCCAGTGAGATAGTTTTACGTCATAGCAGTGAAAAATCACTCGAAATTAATTTCCCATTGAGTTAAGAATGACTGTGGCAAAATTACAAGTCTACCCTACGGCTGTACGTCGTTTTTCTTTCGAGCACATATGCATGTGACAAAATGATCAACTGAGAACCAACACGTAACATGAACACTTGTCAGTCAGGGATCCAATCTGCGTGGAAACATGGTTGGATCAATAACGCAAAAATGAGTAGTTATCATGGTCTCTAATACGATTACTCAGTAAAAATAATACGTTCTTAATCTTTGTGTATCGTAACGTGTAACGTTCACTTAATACAGAAAAGGTGTCACTTTCAGTGTGAGGGGAAATTGTCAGACGTCTTCAGAGTTCAAGATGTCGGTCCTCTCTAACGTATGTAAACAGCAATGATGGATGATGATCTCTGGTTGTACCTAAATAATCAACGCAGAGACCGTCAGTTGTCGTCGAACACAACATAAAGTTACTTAGAAGTCGAAACGTCTCTTCCGATAGTATTAGTCACAAAAAGGGATACTACGTGTTTTACCCTAACAGGACTTTCCAAAAGACGGGTTTTAGCAATCATGAAGTGGTTTGAATTGAAATGAGACCCGTATCATGGACAACGAGATCAAGCTAGTTAATGCCAATAAATGAATTAATCTAGATGGCTTTGATTAGTTGAAGCGGTAGTGATATAGCCTTCATTGCAGAATGTACATACCGGGCTGGCTAGTTTGTGGTCCTGAGTTAAACTTACTTGGTATTATCTGGAGCATACTAGCACAACACACGTAGGAGGACATTAGAATTTAAGGCCAAATAGCCAAGTTGAGGAATTTTTGATAGCAAAATCTGGGTTGGTTGAACACATCTCACGCTTAAGCAACACGCAGAGACAATGCACTAAGAGTTCGAGGAAGAACCGCGGACGTAGGTCTTACTAGTCTCACCAGTTAGACCAAGTAATGAAGTGATCTTACAGTTCTGTAGTACCTGGTTCATTAATTAACTAACAATAAACGGATACCATAAAACTTTTACTATTATTGTGTAGACTGGTCTGGGCAATTTGCACGAAAAAATCGGCAGTTTACGAGACACCGTGGCCAAAATGTCTCCTGATTGGTTACGACACGCGGCTGATCACTCCGGTCTGTTACGGACGACCTGACAGGGTATGTTTTGAACATCAGACTGGTTCGTTTCCAATTTTCGTGTCCCACAAAGGTCCATTCTTAATCCCCTGTTAGTTGTCCTGTTTGTTATTGTTTAAACAAGCATGGTCAAATTGCCACTGACGTTCTAGGTCAACGGTTAACAAATCATCTCAGACCACCTCCCGCTTAGTCCATTACGGTCGGCAACACTGCCTGCTCATTCAAAACATATCACGTGAACACTGAGACCGGATTAGTGTTAGCTATGTACATAAGTCCAAAAGACAATACGACAGATGAGCATGTTGTGCGCACAATCGAGGCACACTCCTTCCGTACTGCCCTCTTACCCTACTCTGAGCCAGAGGGTCCATTTCCGCCAATATGTGCAGATATTGGCATCTTCGGCGTTCAGTATTTCAATAAAACATCCACCATCGTCAAAAAATATGGTCTTGTCGAATAGTCTAATGGATTTAATCTACCGCTGAACATTGTGAAATATGTTAGCGTTCTATCCTCTCTTCTTAATGAGTGACTCCAGTCTGAAGCTCTTCCTAGGTACCACTTTAGTGCCTGTTTAGGTGTTACCTTAATTCACAAGTTAACATGCTCTCTTCAAGTCAACAATGCTAACGAAACTGGGTAGACTCAAATCTTATGTATTTCATCTGCGGTCGTTCTGGACTCCGTAAAATTTCATCCTTCATTATGTGAACCAGTGGGTGTTCTCATCTTTTTATTGTTCTCATGTAAATTCTCCTGGTTTCCTGACTAAAGGTTTAACACCATCCTATAGGTCTACGAAGCATCTGTCTGTACCTTTTCCAGTTTAAGATGTCTTGATATCACTTTCGAGTGTCTCGATTTCAATTTTAGATGGCTCGGTTCATGCGAGCCAATTTTATTCACTTTCTACATCTGGCGCGACCACGTTCGCTCGGTCGGTAAGAGCCAACTAATCTCTGTTTTTTAGCCCATTCGAGCGCACATTAACCGTGTGACTCTCTTCGCCGTTGAAACTCAACTACTCCCTTTGGGATACTAAAGTGATATCGAGGCACGTGAACAGACAATATTAACATTGATATTTCTCGTTCCAACCTTTTCATGTGGGTCATTTGCATCCAAAGTAGTGTCTGATTCTGATTATTCAGTCATTCATCCCGAATGCTCTGAGTGAAAACCTATGACTCATTAGATCCTTTATCAATCCACGTGTTCGTGCTTATGCCCACGGTTGTTCGGTTATCACTTATTTTATACGATTTATAACTAATCCCGAAATTTCCGCCTGTGAAATTGAATGGATGACTATTAACCATAGTGTCGGTTGTAGACCTGGCCGCGCAAAAACGTTTTTCTACATTACTTGAAGGTATTTAATTATCATTACCAGGCACTGAGTTATTGCAATCACAACTGTCAACGAAAACCTGTTATGATCAATCACACAGGAGGGATAAAAAATGGCCCACTTTTCTAGGCAAACAGTCTGTTTCATTAACAATGGCTTACAAACTTTTCAACTCACTGGCCCTTGGAATTCTTAAGGACGGGTTCCAAAATTTCTCTGACTCACGACCATTCCCGTTTCCCTCACACTTACAAACTGTCTGTCCCAGCTAATGCTCTAGGCGTACCCATCAACAGAGCTCATTCACCTTTCCGTACAAACCTGTCAAACGATCAAATTGTGCGTTTTTTCTCGGTAACTAATTGTGCATTCGACGGACGTACTGACCTCTGTTGAATATCTGTTTACACACAGGATAGAAAATGGGTGACATCGTCTCCGTATTTATGTGACGTAGCGGAACCACAACAGTGCACAGACTACGAGCTCAATTAACAATGGATAAGATGCTCACTTCTAGATATCTCCGACCATCGGGCCGATAGCCGAGGGGATCATCCAGCAAGATGGCATATCCATACATAATTCCGTAATCAGTGTAAACCGGTCGGGCGTTCCTGCAGCAATCTCCGTCAAACGAAGCGGCGCACCCGGGAATACGATCACATATCGGTCCAGTTTTTGCGACAACATTGAAGCAGCACTCATCACCATGACATCCCGTGGGCCAAAGACAGTGGTCTAATTGGGAGTTAATCAGGACAGGAAGGAATAAAAAGAGAAGGAAGAAACGTGCGAAACTTCCGACGGCAATGACGATACACTCCTGGCGTTCGGCCGATTCCATGTTAGCGCATGGCCATGGCGTATCCAGTATGCGCGCAAGTCTGGCTTTGTCAATTCGCGTGCAGCGCACGGCGCCTAATTCTCACTTTATTTGCGTGAGCGTGAGCTACACACGCGCACACTGGCGCGCACACACCGACATATGCACACACATTGTATGCTTGATTGAATGCTCGAGGCTGGGTGAAAACGTGCTGCAATCGACGGACCGAGCGTGGCCGGACTCGAGATTGTTTGTCATGTCCCCACCTGCGATTGCGATCGATTTCGAGAAGGGACCCAGTGATACATGAGATTTGTGTGCATGTCTGTCTTAATGTATGCTGAAGTCATTGTGTTTTGTCCAATCAGAATGCTCCTGAATCCATTTCCACTCAGCCGGCTCAGTCGCTCACCCACCGCTACCTTCACTCAACCACAAACGTCAGTATGTGGTCATTCCGGTGGGACGAACTTCGGCAGCCCTTGGCTGAACACTGATGGAAATATACGGGATAGATAACTGACTTAAACCTAGACAAGACTTTATGAATGCCCTCGACAAGTACTAACTAATGGTTGCTTCAGCCACATCATCGAGCTCACAACATTCATGGAAAATCTGTTTCGATCATTCTCACTGGGCATAAACAAATGCCGACTCAGTTCATGTTGTTACTTAGGTCTGGAACACAGCTAATCTTGTCTTCGAAGTATGTGTATGGCAATCCACCCAGGTTATGGTGTTTGTGTGTGGGTGGGTGCATTATGCTTGGATGAGACGCGACCGACGCATGATGACGTGTTAATTGGGTTCTGAGCAGAGCTTACTACAAATTCAGGACCTTTCCTTGGATAGGTGTCGCTTGACAACAGTTTCGTTAATGTTATCGTTTGGCGGCCAGAACCAACAAATACGCGTTTCCTATCAGATTGTGGGTAGAAAATGTAGTAACCAAACCGTTGAACTTTAACAAAAAATGGACCTGATTTTTAACTTAATCTATTTGTCTACCAGAGTTTCAGTCTCCCATGAACTTTTCCTGAGTAAGGGCACACGAACAGATCATACCTACACATTCCGAATGAAACTGCTCCTATTCAATTCAACTCATTCCACACCTCAGCTGGCTCTCGTAATCCCTTATCATGGTCCACCGGCTAACCTCTCGGTTGATGATCCCTTGCAAGTGGCGGTTTAGGCACACGTGAACTCATCTGTCATGTCAAGACCAAGGGCGTTATATTTTGGAATACCAGAAGATGTGAAGAGGAATGTTTGAGGAAGGTTTGAACTCCAGTGTTGAGGTTATCAGAACGTTCAGAACCCTTGATCCATTTTCAAGCATAGGATTCCTATTGTGTACTTGAATCTAATGAATATTTCTTCAATAAGTTTAATAAAAGATCTATAGGGAGGGAAGGTTAGAAATGAGCTCGCATTTGATAGTTGAACCACAGTCACACGTTTATATAAGGGTGGTATACTGAGCAAAACGTTGTCTGTGCACATGATCTCCCCAAGTTCGGTTTCTGGAAATGCAGTTATCAGAAAGCCTCATGATTATCCTGAGATAACAGAATACAAAATCCAAGTCGGTGGAGGGTTTACGGTGATAGATATATTTGGTTGGTAGTATTCAGACAAGTATCTACACCCTCTAGATCGTCCGTAAGTTTTGAAGCAATGAATGCTGTGAATCGTTTATCTTATGTGCAAGAAATCCGATTGTTTTGTTGTTCGAAGCATTTCGCGTGTTTTCTAAAGGTGCTTTTTCACATCTATCTGATTACCATCGTTGTGCTGAACGATCTTTTTATATAGTATATCCTCCATTGCAAAACCGGAAATAATTCGGTGACCACCGGATTGTTAACTTAAAGTACACGTGTCGTTTACAAACAGAATCCTGACCCAAATTCGAAAACCCGCTCCTTCCTATGCATCAGTTTGCTTGATGTAGGAAGTATTTTGAAGCTTTCTGAAAAAAATGGATCCTAGTTCAGTCGGTGATATTACCTAACTACCCTTTAACTAAGTGTTTAACGATAAAAACGCAACAACCTGACACTTTCGTATTTTTTATGTTAGTTTTTCGAAACAATAGTTAGTTTCACTACAGTGCACTACAGCACACTCTGGAGTTGTGTCCAATAAGATTACCAAATACGTCATTTGAATATGCCTTTTCTGCAAGCCAGACATTAACCCCGTTAAAGCTGCGTCCAAAGGGCATTCAACTTCATGATTGTACAACTTCTTTTACAGTAAGCATTACGAAATATAAATTCATATTCACACCATGTCACTCCCATAATTACTTAGTGTCCCAAATTTGAGTTGAGAACCACAATCCAAGAGGAGCAACCGACCAGTGTTATGAGCATCCCCACGAGCACTGTCTGTTGCATTAGTACAGCTATCTGGAACAAGGATGTTAGGTGAATTTCGTTTGAGTTACTGTCTATCTAATAGATCCACTTCCACTAACTGCCCCAGATTCGAAGGTGACGCTTCTACTGAGACTCGACAGTATTCCTACTTTTCGGTTTAAAATGCCCTCACAGTAGGCTAGACAACTTCTGTGAACTGAGTTCAGTACATCGTTTCTAATAGTTCCTCCGTTATCACTGATTAAGACAAGTCCATGTAGTCTGGACTTCTCACCTAAAGGGATCAACCAGTGTCGGTTGAAATGTCCGCCAATGACCATTCTCGCGAGTACGTGCGAAAAGTGCATCGTATCAACTTATGGAGCGATATAAAGAATCGTCCTATCATTTCCCCCCCAATCTCTTGTGTAAGAGGATTACTACTGAACGACAGCGTACTTCGAGATGACACAATATTATGATGAATGTCAAAAATTAGGGCATAAAATTTATTTCGAGAAGCAAAATAGAATAGGTTGTATAGGCTTTCCTACTTAAACTCCGGGTAAAACACCCACGGGGGCAAAATGTTCTTCCTAACTTTTAAAGAACAAATGAATGGTTTGAAAGTACAAGTGTGCGTCTATTGCACTTATTTCGTCCAGGATTCCCTTTCCAAGTATAAATCGAATCGCCGAAGCACCAAGTTGGTAATCACATTCTGCGACGTTTAAACGACTGAGGTTGTGTCGAACAACTAGCCACCCTGAATATTAATTATTATGCTTTGGGAACATATGATAACTTTGGGGAGTTGAGTTGATTTCGAGATTGGAGCAATCCTGAGGGCAAATGTTAAATGTACTGAAGTTAGACAATGGAGCATTTTTGGCAACAAGGCTACGAACTTTATGTACCCGGGAAGTACTCCATTGTTACCTACAATCCACAAGAAAACAACGCTGGAATGCGTTAGATGCTAACTAATCACTCGTGGTGTTGATTTATTGATTGACTAATCGAGGCAGGTTTGTGGCATCGTGCTGGCAGGTGATGGGTTTGGGAGTTTGCAAAGAAATATTCAGTAAGAAACTGACGCAGTATCCTATTTAAGACGACGGAAAGTTAATTGGGTAAATAGGAGAATCCAACCTATAGTGTGACAAAAGGTTGTAAATGAGGTTCTATACTGATGTGTCCTGTCGCCTCAACCGTTCTCTGGGCCACAAAAATAAGCAGTTGCTTCTTGTGGTGCGACGGCAAAAGACACATGGCATGCAAAGTTGTTTAGTGCACGAAATCCCCTACAGGTTATGCTAGAACATGGAACGACGAACATGTACACTCATTCGAATGACTGAGATGGAAGTACGTTGTCATTCGCCCTGGTGTCACTTCCCTCTAGTCCGAACACACTATTCCGATAACCGCTTCTAACCTATCGCCATCCTGGCGTTTAGGCTTGAACTTTGGTTCCCGAATGTATACACTATACTACTCACAAACGGGGCTGCCTGGTATACAAAACTTGCAAATTAAAAAATGCAAGCTCCACCATATGGGGCTAATTGAACCAATGAAAGTGGATTGCCGTAGTCTATGCCTTCGATGATCAACATATCTGTCACATGTAAGCCACATCTTGAACTAATGCTACTGCTGTGGCAACGAGGAAGAAGTGAAAGAGCTCCCGTTATACCTCAGTTGCGTCAGTCAATCACGAAAGTGACATGTAACAATACCCCAGTCATTTTTCTCAATGATATGGGTATCAGAGCAACACGAAAGCTTGATGCTTGCAGTAAGAATACACAATACTGTAACTGCTATCCATTTATCGGAATAAAAATTGCAGATAGTGTTCTATAGGAGTTTCATTATTTTTGCTCTATGCGCACTAAATTGACTTGTGAGCAGATCATCAGGAAATGATTGAAATCGACTGGGCTAGAAGTCTACGCATCCTTGGGCAGATGTATTTCAGACATATTCGCGATAACTTGAGAATGTTGGGTTAATTAGTCCCTGGGTTAGACATTTCATTCGTAAATTTCAGGTTGATGGTAAACACAACCTTACCGGTTACTATGTACTTCTTTATCAGTGATGGTTTTTACAGTTTTACTAGGCTTATCCGATATTCTATTTGGTGTGATTTCGACAGCAACATGCATAGTACGGTAACACGTACACTAGCTGAGCTAAGAAACCATACCGGGATCACAGAAAGTTCAGTTACCCACCATTCTTACTGTCTCATATGAAATTCATCAACTACCCCGGAGGATGGACTACCCAGGCGGATTTTCTCAGGCAGTTCACGCCGATGTCCGTCAGTCTAATTGTTATGTACTGAAATTGAAAAATCCTGTCTTCTCAATCAATCTCCTGGACTTATTTAGTGGATTCCTTGTAAGACAGTGGGATGGGTTAATGACTGAGCCCAAACGTAAAAATTCCAAGCGCCCCACACGGTTTCGTTGCTCAGCTCTCATAAGGATTGCGGCGTCTGAACATCTGCGAATCCAATGAACGCCCAGAATTTTCAAAAATGAGCCTTCGCTGAATTAAGTAATCCGTCAAACTAACCGCTACTGGAATTAGCAGTTACGTGTCACCGTCTACCTGATTCAATACACTTGTCACTATTGATCTTTTCATTGGTTCCCCACACAATGTCCGCTGTGAGTCATTTATTTTCAAACAGTCTGGTTGAACTTACGATAGTTATGAGTAAAGTGACCACTCCAGATGTTCTAACTGAAGCCGCTGTCTTGTTTGTTTTTCTGCACACAATGTGAACTGTGATCAGGTTACTGTATTTACTTTTGTGAATTAGTCTGCATTCTGTCTCGTATTCTGAGCACTCAACGTTTTGTTTTTCTACCTATTACCTGTCTGACGTTCACAAGAAGAACCTCATTCCACTACCAAACACACGCAGCACACTAACAATCATGCCGGATCCGAACCCGACGGGAAGTGTACACATGTCTGCATGGATCGTGGTTACACACATTTTCACATCTCGAGAATAATAAGGAAAAAACGCAAAGTAAATCAATCACGTATCTTACCACACAGGTCTGCAACAACTCATTCTCTAATGTACTTCTCTAAATCAGTGAGAAGATAAAAATCATGTATTGACCGCCGGTGCACACTCCAATCACACATGCAGAAATGACGAATATGATAAACCATGACAAAGTTAAACAGAATGAAAATCATGACACGAGGGAGTAAACCAACAAACATACATATGAAAAACATAGAAATTTCAGCTGACGAGGTAATCGTGGAGTCGACGGAATTTCTTTCTGAACACACGAGGTGAGGGAGATGTGTAACAGACAAAAAACAGAAAGTCAGAGGATTCTAGTTGCTCAGAATAATCAGAGAATGCATGGTATACTGTGATTACTTTTCTTCTTAAGATAATGTGTTTGAGCGTTGTTGATACCGGCTGTTGTGCTTTACTCTTTATGGAGGCCACTGCTATTCATATTTCTCTTTCTGACCGAATGTACAGACTTCTCAAAACCCAGAGACCTGTGGTTCTATGTAAGCCCATCCTGTGGATGCACGGCGCAACGTAGCACAAATTGACCAGTCGGTTGACCGCTCCCCTTGAACCGATCGGAGAAATCAGTTTAGTAGGCACAGACTAAAATGTGGTTTTACTACCGGGAGTAATACATGAGGTTTGGATGCTCTGAGGCACTCATCAACTGTAGCACCCTTGTTTACCGACGTTCGGTTTCACAAAGCAGTTGGTTTATGAACTGTGAATTTTTTAAATCAGTTACCTTACTATTTCCATTCTGTTGATGGAAGCGAAGCAATGGATGCTGTTATGTGCACGCACTGTGACATTCAATCTGCAGCTGTTTACTTTATGACAACTTGAAAGTAAAGTAGTGGAAAGTCCGCTTCTACTAGATTTCTTCAACGTTAAAACAGAGCCTACATTATCTGAATGCTTTCTTAAGTCAGCGCTAGGTGGGCGGTACACCTGCTATTAGTGAAAGCTTAGGAAACTCAAATGTGTTATTCACGGACTTCACTCAATATCGGCCTAACACACCAGGATGGATAAAATATTTTTTCCTGTTCCCGCATGTCCGAGTGTTGTATAACAGATAGCCCGAGTTGTGAGTAGTATAGTGTATACATTCGGGAACCAAAGAACAAGCCTCAACGCTAGGAAGACGATAGATCAGAAGCGGTTATCGGAATAGTGTGTTCGGACTATGGGGGAAGTGCCACCAGGGTGAATGACAACACACTGCTACCCAGTGTGTGTCAGTCATTCAAATGAGGGTACGTGTTCTTCGTTCCATGTTCTAGCATAACCTGTAGGGGATTTCGTGCACTAAACAGCTTTGCATGCCAAGTGTCTTTTGTGGTCACAACTATCGGACAAGCGAACAACCGATCGCCTGACAATAATGTTTGCTGACTCTCCCTCTACTTGGGCGGACCGTTATATGCACTTTGGAATCTTCTGTTATCTTCGAAAATAATAATGCTTTTCCACAGAACATATAGACTGCACATGCGAGGTAATCCACTACTGACTAAAGACCATCAGGTAAATCCGCATCTTGTTAGGAAATAAATAAATGCTTTTTATTTAGGAATGCAGATAACAGTATTTCCAAAGAGGGCAGCTCTCTTAAAATTCCTGTTTCTAAGTGGAAACATGTTAGGAATGATGAAGAACCCTTGAACAGTCGCTGGACGATCTTCGATAAAGTAGTAGAGAGTAGCACAGCGAAAAGTGGACACTCCGAAATTTCTCAGGAAAGTTGGATCCCAAAGTCAAATAGCAAACTGCAAGGTTTAACAACCACAACATCTTCGACCGTTAGCTGGTTTTCAACATATCATTTACAAGGTTACTGATGAGTAGTCGGGGATTTGGTTTATTTTCAAGTTGANGATCATTGCTCACAAGCGAGAGTGGTTGAGCGTTCAGATTTGATAATTCGGTCGTGCCTAATGTGAGGTGAATGGCGCAGTGGTTAACACGGTTGCCTCATGATTGGAATGTCCGGAGTTCAAATCCCGGCCGTGGCAAGGATATGCATTTACAAGGTATTGCTAACCAAGTTATAGCTAACCGGGATCGTAAAATATATCCGTGCCAGATGCATCTCTTCAAAACATTTGAAAATATTAAAAACATGCAAAATGAGTTATGCCGCAGTAAAGACAAAGCAAGCATCCAGTAACTAATTTACAGTATTGGGTAAATAACTGTTCCTGGTCTAGTCAGGCTGGTTCAGTAAAACAAAAACATTAGAGGAGCAAAATATGTGTCGAAAACAAGGAGGAAAATATACGTACAAATGATTGGTTAGGTGAGATAAGGTTAAGTCCTATTTAGCCGTCCGAACTTCAGATGTTGATGTAGCCATTGTATCTAGACTGTATAGAACTACCCAATTATGTGGGGCACAACCAAATATAGCTTTATCTCTTCCCCCTTACCAGAATACAACCAGATGCCTGAATCGAACTGTTTGTTCTAGAATTGCTGTGAACGCAAATATAAACAACAAGCATCATTGTAGAGATCGATGAATGTTACACATTAGCATCAGTAGTGAAGAGGGAAAAACACCATTTACAACGTATTCGCTGTGATTATTCCAGGGAATCATCATCTTTCAGCTGGCTGATTTTTTGTCTTTCACATGTCGTAGTCGTCTTGTGAAACTCTGTCGACGCCGAGCTTGCCACACTAGTCGTTAATTTCATGTTTTTCACTTGTACCTTCCAAATTTAGCGCTTACTCGTGTGTGATCTGAGTCTGTGCTGGAAGTCAGTACATGACTTTCTGATTCCCAGATAAAAATTTTCTTGATACAGTTTGCATTTAGTATTCTCCGTTTTCACCATCACCTGAAGACCTTTTACAGAGGAATTCAGTATTTTTCTGATATGCTCATCCAACTTTCCAACTCCAAAAGCAGTCAAACTGACTGATTTTTTGCGATCTTCCCCATATCTATTCACTGAGGTTTTTGTCTGTTGAGCGGGTTCAGAGTCTAGTGATCTTTTTGAAGAACGAAATTTTCGTCCACTGTGGAGTTAAGTGACATGGCAGACTTGTCCAGGTTTACACGTCTCCTTGGTTTAAAGTAAATCTTGAACTGTCCACTAAAACTTCTCATTCCCAGTGGTTTCTGTTCCAACAACAACACTGTAATTCCCACTCAAATGAAGCTTCCTATTGATGTCGACAAGCAGAACAACAAATCTGCCACCGTTGTGTCTTAGACCGTTTGCATTCCGTCACCTTCAAAGTGATTTCAAGGAGATCAAGAGCTGAAGCAAATTTTACAGCAGAGGTCTACATGGGAAAGGACTTCCTTTCTCCCACCCTAACCTCCCACCGACTATTCGGTCTGACCATTTCCACACGAAAGCTCGCCAAACAACGCCATTCATAGTGTTCAGTCTGCTTTCTCAGACCTCTTCTGTTCACCCTGAGAGTTTCATGTTAAGAAACCCTACTTTTTCCCCAAAAAACCGCCTCCTTCCTCGTGGTTAGGATTTTACCAAATCAGAATTAATAGAAATTCCCGAAACTACCCAGAAGTAACCTTCGCTACTTCTACCAGTGCGACCTGTACTCCGTCATGCTCATCGGTAGCTTAGTGACCTATTTTCACTATTTTCACTAACTGTCCTTCGATCTTCTGATTCGAGGATGTTTACAACTCACCATGCATCGTATAAATACCTTGTAATTTCCTCCTTCTCAAGCACATTTTTGAGGCGGAACAACATGGCCTTTGCATTCGCTTTTTGATTTGACCTAGGAGCAATTGACGGAAACAGTCGCGTTAGTCTCTGGGTCATGATTTTCAGTTTCAATTATTCTGAAGAGGAGAATTCGATTTTTGTCAGGCTTAGTCCTACTCTGTGAATGATCCAGCATATACTTCTGGGGGGCTTGAAATATTTTGACAATGCACCGCTTTGATTTTCCACATTCCTTGATCCGTTGGCTTGATCCTTGAGTTCAGTACAGATCAAATACAGACACAGCTATGCTCTGATACGAGCCGTCTGCATGTGGACGATTCATTTCTGGTTTGGGGTTTATCTGGATTATCTTCCAATTTTCTTACCTTAAGGAGATGGTAGAACCCCCCTGATCAAGCTTACCTGGTCCAAATGTGCTTGGCCGAGAACGAATTTTCGCTCATCATTCTTTTTAATGCCGCATACACTTGCCTAGACGGCACGATGGAAGTGGCTTTAGACTGAATCATACTGCGTTATACATACACATATTTTTTCTATAAAATCAACGTACATATTGTGTTGTACTCCTAACAACTTGGTAACACTCTTAAGAGGCCGTTTGCCATAGGACCAGGAAGAACTTTGTTTTGTTTGATGTTACAAGAGAGCTTGGTTGAAAATACAGCACTCGGATATTGATGAGGTACCAAGGTAGCACGGTTCTTTCAACGAACATAAAAATTCGATTACAATCAAATACTTGCGACCAACTTTTATGTGAAAAACTTTGAAATCGAAAATTTGTTTGTACTTGCATTTTATTCTCATGAAAACGCATTTGATGACCGAAATATAACCGCATGCGATTATTGAGTGCAGCGGTTTTTTCTATTCTGTCGGACCTTGATCCGTCTGAGTCTAATCTACTGGTCAATCGATAAGCCCCCCTGTGTTTGTTGATTGGCGCTGTGCTGTTCTCCGTCGAATTAGTTCATACCAGTCATCAGCACTGATCACGAGCTAGTCATTATGTCACTGGGTTACTCATGCTTAAATTGGCATTGATCGCTTGGCTTCCGTGTGTTTCCTTTTTGATCACTTGTTTGTTCAAGTGACTACCAGTAACTTCACAGTCAATTCTCTACCTACCTGGACACAACCACGCTGAATACTGTAAGAAAAACAGTGGGCAACATGACACGCATAAATGATACGCTTCAACTGATGGAGGCTAAAATGAGGTCGATAGGTTGTCTGAGCCTACCCATCCTAGTGACTAGCTATGTAGGGTACTGGACTGCACAACCACAACCAATATTGAAGTGTTATAATAACAGTCTCAAAGAAACCGTAGTCTACCAGACGAATGAATACCAAAATCATCACCAACGCAACACATTTGAGGCTGTGGATCACTAGTCTATTCGTTAACTCTCTTATGGTGGGTGCTCGTAAATTCGAATAGGATCACGGTATGTGTAAATTAGGTGATTCTACATTTCGCGCTTGTAATTTATTGCTAATGCCCAATTACACTTGAAGTTGGGAAAGTTCACAGATTACTTCTCATAACATAACAATGACAGATCATCGTAAGCTTTCAGTGAAGTTTTTATCAAATCGAGATTAACTACGGGACCGTTTCTTCTGCCTCAGCTTGCTGATCTGGTGTGAGCCCTGCACTGATCGAAAGAGCTAAGCTGATAGGCAAGAAAAGGCGGAATTATCCGACATATGATGATTGCATTCAAAAGGTTGTAAATTGCACCAACGATTACATAAGAATTATTGTATGATGTTTAATGGTTCCGTGGAAGATTACTTGATTTTAAATGCTATATGATTAAGCTTAGGACAGGTAAACATCCGAATAAGTGTGTGAATGCAGTTTGAAAACTTTTTTAACCGATTATGTAGGCGATACATAATTTAGTTAACAATTTCTGGTTTGACTATTTGTCGTTCGGATTCAGCAGACCAACACCTCGTGCAACCGGTTTACAAACTGTGCTGACTGTTCAAACTCTCAGATAGTAAAAAGCACTGATGCAAAACATAAGTTTACCCTCTGTTTCGTCTGATTTGCTGAAGAACCAGTAACACTGGAAGGCCTGTCACCTATTTAACTAAGTCAGTCCAACTGGTGTCCAGTTTAATTCAATTCCAGAGAACATACCAAAAAGGTGAGATTTACGCGTCATATGAGTCCGAAGATGAGCAAATCGACAACTTGTATAGCATACGAATTTGTCTGTGCAGTATTTTAAATTGGACACTACCTACGCTTAATCGCAGTCTTCACATTCAGATAAGCCTTCTGGCTAGCCCACTTCGAAAGGAAGCGTTAAACTCGAATAGTTCCCCTATTAGAACTCATCAGTAGTGCACATCATTGACCGGAGCGGAGTTTGTAATCTGATCCTCGTGCTAGTAAAACCAGCATATTGACTATGACACCGCTAACCTCACAAGAGGCATGACCGAATAACAATCAAAAATCCAAACACTCAATCAAAACCTTGTATGAATAGTGTTCTGTGTTATTTGTCTCTTCAATCCATTTTACACCAACAACAGACGTCCGTAGGGTAGTACTGTAGACTTCCACCTTTTCAATGAAACTAACAAGCCAAACTTCGCGTACTAAACTCAATGAAGATATCTTGCTGGCTTGACCAAACTACCAGTTTTCCTAGCTCTGTAAAGTTACCAACTCTAAATAATCCAGTTTATATTTTATTCTCCAACAATTCAAACTAACGCACCGTTTGTTATATGGAATGTGAGGGTTCATCGGTAGACTTTATCTGATCCCATGGTCACAATAAAATAGGCTGTGTGCTCCGTGGCAGACAGAAAACACTGCTGCAAATGTCAGCTAATCTGAGCAAAGGGTGCTCATGACACGTATCATTCGTGCAGTCCATGCGCAAATCTCTCTGGAATCCAAAATATGCACCCAATTTGCAAACCACATCGGAAATCGCAGTCACGTAATCAAGTTGAACTTCTATCTGTCTGTGTCCTTAAACAGTAGTCCTCACCGTCTGTGGTAGACGATAATATTCATCTAAATACTTGGTTAGTGATTAATTTCGCCAAGAAATGGTACCAGCTTGCTCTGAACTTGCAGTGGCCGGCAGCTGGTTGTTCTACGAAATTCTCGTCTCTGGACTGTTTTGCTCTACTAATGGATCACCGTTATTATTGTGCAAAGAACTCCGGGTATGTACAGTCAATTACCATATGTTAATAATATACTCGACCACGGAAGAGTGTATTGCATAACATCATTTTGACTGCAGGTACCATGAATGTGCCGCATCACGTTTATGTGTTCTTCACATTCTCTCCAGGAATGCCACTTAAATCAGTTCCGGGCGAGTCTACAGCATCAACCAGTGTGTTCAAATTTTTCACAAATATGTATTTGAAGGAACGGCACTGTTTTCACTGTTGTCGGCTAATTGACCACTGCGCCACTCACCTCAAATTAGGTACGACCGAATTGCCAANGATCAAATGTGAGTGATGGTCAACTTGAAAATAAACCAAATCCCCGACTACTCATTTGAAATGTTATATCTCTCAAAATCATGAGCAAATATGTGTTTTAAAATTGCATTTGAGGAGGCTCAGTTTCAGTTGGTAATTTTATGAGTTCTAACAAGACATTTTTTAATTTTCAACTGACTGGAATGTAAACACTTTTAAAGACAGTAGTAGTTGCCTCTAAAAACAGTATTGACCCTACTACAAAGTATATTTCTGATATGTATTCGGGAATTTAACTCATGTAAACTGAACGCTGCTCCTATTCGATCAGTGTCACCATTACTTTGCATCGCAGGTTAATGTTATCACACTAACTCGCTGAGGCGCGTTAGGTAAAATTCATCTACAATATGGAATTTGAAACAGCCTTACAGTAGCCACGAAAAATACGGTGTTGCGATCAAGCTCCCTTTCATCTACTCAACATTACTATGTTTTTCTAACAATCTGACGAGAGGACGGTGAACAATGTTACTCGTAAAAGCTTTTGGAAGACAACTTTTCATTCCTGCCTTTCAGTTACCACGGTAGCCATAATCGGGATCCATTTTAACCACATAGTTGAAGGAATAAGACATGCCGATGGGCAATGATGCACTTGTACATGTTTTGTGATGGGCTATCAACTACTTAGTCACCAACCTCCGGCACTGACCTGTGTCTGTGCTTATGTCTGTTTGTGTGGTCACTAGTGAAGTTGGCTGGGCTAGCCTGTGTGGTACAGGTTTGTTGCGTGCCGAACTGTGATGTTTATCCAAATAAGTCTGTCCGGGATTGCGACAGGATGGCACCAACCCTGCGATTGATACGATGAGGGTGTGCATGGATAGCGCCAGTTTCCATTTGTGTGTGGTTCCTGTGAGAACTGAAACCCCAGTGTGTGTTATGAACGTTGTTTTAATCGATTTTGTAACCTTCCGATAGTGTATGCGACGTGACGACTGAGTCACTTGCTAGTTTCCTTAGGCGTACTGAATCGGTTGCCGGGAAACGGTTGTCCCCTATGTCCAATGATGCTTATTTGCAACCGTTCGGATGTTTTGACTGGGGCACTCAATCTCAAGCTGCACAAAACTTCAACAACACCACACGGTACAAAATCTACATAGTTTTAACAGAATCAAAGAACAGAGGGGAAAACGTTCATTAAAACAACTAGCTTGGTTGTGTAATAACCAAGGCCTCAGTTGGACAGCAATGCCTGGTACTTTTAGGGTATGGTAGTGGGTTGGATCAGAGCAGCTGTAGAGTGATGCTTCAGTCACACAGCAGTTGACCATAGTCCACAAACCAATTACATTCACAATTCGACAACCCACTGCTCTGTGGAAGGGGCCTTGTACTACAAATTGAATGATCGACCGACTAAAATTAACCAAGTGTAAAAATATGGGTCTTGTTTATTCCACTGCTACACTGAGGAAAACTTTCTCACAGTTTCCACTCGATCCAGAAAAGTTTGTCCACGAATTCATTCAGCTGATTCTGAATGGAGAACCTTATAAACCATTGTCTTCATGGTGTGCATTTTACTGCCTGCGATGTAATTCAGGACACCATACTTGTCGTGTTGACACCGGCTCACTCTGCACCAAACCACTTTAAGCATAGCCACCCTCATTATGTGTGACCAAACATGTCGGTCGTAGAAAAGACCCAGTTGTGAAAAATCTTAACTCAGCTTGAATTCGAACCAGCGAGAGAAACAGCATGTCCAGGCCGCCTGAGTTAAGAAGTCACACCGAAAGATAAAAAATTCCACATATGGACTCGGTTGCACACTCAATCTATGTCATATGGATTCCTCCAAATGATCCGGGAGGTTAACTGCTCAGGCAGAATTTTTCAGTCAGTTCACTCTGGACTCCGCCAACAATACCATTCTGCATTGAAGTTGTATTAATGAAAAGAACATTCTTGACATTGAGAGGAAGAAACTCTTTATCCGTTTATAACGTTGCAAATTGCCATTGTGCATGTAATCGTTCGCTGGGCATTACGTGTGCTAGTTGAGCGTACCCCATTTTTAAATATCACTGATTCACTACATTGCAAGGATAGTTGCTAGAGCACACCACTGATGAAGAGTGTTAATCGGGGTAAGGTTTGATCACTTATGTTGATGAAACCCACCTTACAATTGCGCCACAATTTGTATTAATATGTGTATCCTCAGGTGTCTTCGGCAAGCAGTCTTGAACAGAAGTGCTGGACCACCTTATCCAGGTGACAATGACTTTAGCAGTAATGACAGGAACGTATGCGGCCGACCAGATTATGTACATGTGAACAACATGTGGCGTGTTTCCCAACTGATACACAGTTAGTAACTTACAATGTGTAATGTTTGTGAAAAATACTGTCTTCACGTTTTTGGTTTGCACTCTAATAAACACCTTGGGAATTTGTGTGATCTGAGATTACAGTCTAGGAAAGTGATGCACATTGAATTTTTCAGTCACTTCTCCACTAGTTGCATTTGGCCGACACAGAGGGATAGCGTTATGACTGAGGTGCGGCAATACATCCTCATAATTCTATACCAAAACCAAACACACAAACTTAGCAAGAAACCGAGAACGCACGCACTCTTATGTCCTAAACACTGGGGTCAAAAACAATGCAAAAGTCTGACAACAAACCAACCAGAAAACCGGGGATATTGATCCAAGGTGGCCGGACTGCAAACGGGGTTTACGATGAACAATAAGCGTAAATAGATCATTGAATAGAAACACATCAACAGTCCGAAACGGTGAGACTGTGGCCGCAACATCTTTCTTTTAATAAATAACAGCTCAGACAGATAGGATGAATATGCCGTTGTGGTTAACATAAAGCACTTCGAACGTCGTGCTTAGCTGATTGTAACCCTTGCATTCAGACAAAATTTTTGATCGGTCTGCTTCAAACATGACGCCTAGACTCAAGTTTTGTTCTTGTCAGTACCCATCAAAATTGCACATCAAGATATGAACTCCGATTCACGTTCTCAAGAGAAAGAGTGAGAGAAAAAGAGAGCCGCGTTACAACTTTCGCCATTGACCTGGAAATAAGAGCCACGGAATTGTCGTATATAGGCGTTCGGTTGCCACCAGTTAGTCACTCGACTAAATAGGTGCATGGTATGTGTTTAAGTCTGCGATATTCGTCATAAATGTCTGAAGTTGTTCAAATTACTGATTGTATAGACGGTACGCAGAATGCGTCAAGCGGTATTTTATTCTTAAATTGACTGTTAGATCACTGATAACCAATGGACTCAACAACCCGCCATTTCACTTGTTTAGCAGGGGACAGGAAAAGAGAGATTCTAATTCTCCAATAATGTACAACAGCACTCTTCTGATTGATTACTATCCTTGAAAGGCACGTTCCCTTAAGTTGGTACAGTTTCACCACATAGGCAGAAACATTTGAGAGTGTAGTGGGATGTCAACTGGCCTGTGCTTTCAGTGGATCAATTCAATCTGTTAAAAGATTTTGTACTTAAGCCGCAGAGATGTACTTCGTAAAGGTCTTCAAAGCAGTGCGTTGGATGGTGACAGCTGTTCCGATGAGCTGTACCAGCTATAAACGGTAGACATGCAACAAAGTGTCAACTATACGTTTACTTATCCACCCGACCGTCAGCTTTCACGAAACCTTCACTCTGTGTCTACAGCTAGCTCCACCCTTCGGCCGTGGGTGATAAACGACTGCGAAACATTTTAAGCGGCGCTGTTGGTAAGGAACTTTGGAAACTTCCTTAAACTCAACTGGTGTCTATTGTCGACCACTGTAGTCTCAGAGACATCAGTCTGAGTAAATAGAGACCTCAGAGATGAGAATGAGCTATCGATGTTATGGATGACCGCAAGAGCATGCTTCCGATGGGTTCGAAAGTGAGTTGACGATTAGGGAATGTGAGGATTGATGTGACGGGCCTACAGAAATCAACCTGACCTCGGAGCTTACAAACAATACTAAAGTCAACTAGTTTCATAATGAACAATGTATCCATATATGGTCTTTGCTCCTTATGAAAATGAAAGATTGATAGGCGTTTGTAGCCAATTTGATGTCACGTTTGTCATATCAGCTACTACACATCTGTAAAATGTTTCAGGATTTCACTTTCTTGCGATCTCAACCGGTCACATTTTACCGATCGCACTTCGACAGATCGACGGTTACCCATTTTGTCCAACACAAATTACTTAAATGCCCCCATAATCTCATGAAGCTATCTGTTTTGTGTTGTGTCTTATTCCCGCGATCTATATTTTTTCCCATTCGTAGTTCCCAGAATTTTGATGTTGTCATCTCTGGTAATGGTCTCTTCCTCACCACAATCGCTTACGATACCATTTTAAATTATCACAACTCCTGTAATGAATTCGTTAATAAGGTCTCATAATCCTACTAGAAAATCTTTCAAAGTTTCATCGGTTTCATATTGAACTTGTCTACGTGGGATTATTGTCCGGATGCTCCGGGTGCAAACTTATAACTCGTTTCTATAGAAACACTGTGGTCACCATATGGCCTGCTTACACCAGATTTACGCTAACAAGCTCTAGCGAACCTACGACTTATTCTCGACCAATTTGCTGCCGAAATTACCGCTCACTTAACGAATATTTTAACTAACCGATCCAACACCTGGTTCAAGCTCTAAGTGGATTCAACAATCTCTAACAGTTTCTATCAGTTTTCATCAGTATTTTGCTCACATCTGAACCGGTTATTGATCTCACAAATGATAAAACCGTCATCCAACGATGAGATTGTCTTTTGTGGTACTAATGTAATTCCAAACCTACACATAC